>RWGY01000036.1:0-132265 GCA_007726485.1 Eragrostis curvula | reverse complement strand
CATTGATTCTACACTTTTACTCCATGAGCATGTAATTATTCTATTTGTATAATGATAGGTAACTAATTCAAGAATTTTATTCATAATTTCCCTTCATGCAGAAATTCTCGTCAGTTTTGTTACTGCGGCTCGCATTTCAGAGCCTTGGGGTGGTCTTTGGTGACTTGGGAACGTCACCTTTGTATGTGTTCTATAATATCTTTCCTCGTGGAGTAGATCACGATGAAGATGTTATCGGAGCTCTTTCCTTGATTATTTACACCCTCACCCTCATTCCTCTTCTGAAGTATGTTTTTGTCGTCTTAAGGGCTAATGACAACGGACAAGGTAATATACTTGCTTCTGACAGTGTCCAATCAGTATGTTGCTTGATATGATCTGAATGTGCTTATGGAAGAAAAACAAGGCACTGATTGCAATACTTCTCAAAACAAGTGCTTTTGCACGTTAGAATAAAATAAATTTGTATGTGCCAAGGTTTTGTTATCAAAACACTTTTGCCACCTGACATTTCATGAATTCATTAGCGTAATTCCTTTACTGTCGCTCAATGTTGGAAAGATGGGCCTTTCTGCTCTTTTTTTTTTTTAAGGTAACAACTTATGGCTCTTTCTTACAGGCGGTACATTTGCTCTTTATTCCCTATTATGCCGTCATGCAAAAATCAACACCATACCTAATCAACACAGGACTGATGAGGACTTAACGACCTATAGTCGACAAACTTATGAGGAAAATTCGGTTGCAGCAAAGATAAAGAGATGGCTTGAGGCACATGCATATAAGAGAAACAGCCTTCTTATTCTTGTTCTCATTGGTACTTGTATGGCAATTGGAGATGGAATCCTTACTCCTGCTATATCTGGTACTCATCATCAATTTTCTTTTCCTTCAACCAAAGCATCACATTCTTGTGAGTAAATATGACAATTTTTGGATAATGGTTAACAGTTTTGTGTTTTGTGCAGTTCTTTCTGCATCAGGTGGAATAAAAGTTCAGAATCAGAACATGAGTACTGGTAATTACCTGTTTTTCACATTTTTTTACAAAAGCCTATTCTTATCGAAATGGAAGAAACAAATAACTGTTTCATATATGTTTTTTTTCTTTTATGTATCTATCCCACTCTCATCATGCTTTCGTCATCCTTTTTAGTATTACAAAATTGATTGCAAAATCCGGATATTTGCTTTACAAAATTTAATAATATTGTAAATTTGATCCTTGCTTCCTCTGCATTTTACAGATGTTGTCGTACTTGTCGCTGTGGTCATCTTAGTCGGATTATTTAGCATGCAGCACTATGGCACAGATAAAGTGGGATGGCTCTTTGCGCCAATAGTTCTCCTCTGGTTTGTTCTAATTGGAGGTGTCGGAGCTGTGAACATACATAAGTATGGTAACTCCGTGTTAAAAGCATACAACCCAGTCTATATATATCTGTTTCTCCGACGGCAAGGGAGTTCTGACGTCTGGACCTCTCTTGGAGGAGTCATGCTCAGCATCACAGGTCAGCCCTCTATCTTTTTCAACAACAGAGCTTACATTTCATCAAATTCTAGTAGAGCCGTTGTAACATGGAGCAATTTTTCTTTTTGATTCAGGAACTGAAGCTTTGTTTGCTGATCTTTGCCATTTTCCTGTAATGGCTATTCAGGTAAAATGTCTTCATTATCTGCTAATAGTCATATCTTGATGCAATCACATGTTTGCTGAAGCGAACATATCTTTTTGCAGATTGCCTTCGCCTTGATTGTATTCCCATGCCTTCTACTGGCATACACAGGGCAGGCTGCCTACATAATCTCCAACAAGAATCATGTGGCTGACGCCTTTTATCGCTCCATTCCAGGTCCCTCCCAGCTCCTAGATCTTACTGCACCATACAATTCACTAGCCTTTAGACAGAGGTGTCAGTTTGCCACCAAATCATGTCTGCTAGGTGCACGCACACTGTCAGAGTGGATAATGCATCATTGATAGTTCATACCGTCTATAGTGCTGTTTGTTACTTGGTGCTCATAGTGATTGGTTTTTTTTTTCTCTCTCAATAATTTCAGATGCCATATACTGGCCAGCCTTTGTTATAGCAACTGCTGCTGCAACTGTTGCAAGCCAAGCCACCATATCTGCAACCTACTCAATAATAAAGCAAGCTCTGGCACTTGGTTGCTTTCCCCGCGTAAAGATCGTCCACACCTCGAAGAAATTCCTCGGGCAGATTTACATCCCTGACATCAATTGGGTCCTTCTGGTTCTGTGCATTGCTGTAACTGCTGGATTCAAGAACCAGAGCCAGATAGGAAATGCATACGGTAAGGTTCACTTTTTACTGACCAAATACTACATAATGGGCGTAATTTCTGTAAATACCATCCAAATTCATTTGGTTTCTGCACTTCAATCAGCAGCCACATACTGAAATACTACTGAACTCTGTAGCACGGTAGGAGAGTGACTGCTCACCTAACAGAATAGAACACTATTGAAAGGGGGAACAGTTGGTATTACTGAATTTTCACGACACGACACGACCTTCACTGCGTAACGCATCAGACGACACTCACTCACTCATGTTTCACGATGAACACAGGCACCGCGGTGGTGATCGTGATGCTGGTGACAACATTCCTGATGGCGCCGATAATGCTGCTGGTGTGGAAGAGCCACTGGGTGCTGGTGTCCAGCTTCATCGTGCTGTCCCTGATGGTGGAGGTGCCTTACTTCGTGGCGTGCATCCTGAAGATCGACCAGGGCGGGTGGGTCCCGCTGGTGATCGCGGCGGCCTTCTTCGGCATCATGTACGTGTGGCACTACTGCACGGTGAAGCGGTACGAGTTCGAGATGCACAGCAAGGTGTCGATGGCGTGGATCCTGGGCCTGGGCCCGAGCCTCGGGCTCGTGAGGGTGCCCGGGATCGGGTTCGTGTACACCGAGCTGGCCAGCGGCGTCCCGCACATCTTCTCCCACTTCATCACCAACCTCCCCGCCATCCACTCCGTCGTCGTCTTCGTCTGCGTCAAGTACCTCCCCGTGTACACGGTGCCCACGGAGGAGAGGTTCCTGGTCAGGAGGATCGGGCCCAAGAACTTCCACATGTTCCGCTGCGTGGCGCGGTACGGGTACAAGGATTTGCACAAGCGGGACGAGGACTTGGAGCGGATGCTGTTCGACTGCGTCCAGTTCTTCGTCCGCCTCGAGAGCATGATGGACGGCTACTCCGACTCCGACGACTTCAGCGTGCCGGAGCAGAGGACCGGCGGTTCACTGACGAGCAGAAACGCGTTCCTGCAGCCGGGCGAGGAGAGGACGACGTGCGGCACCATGTGCTCCAACGGCGAGCTGAGCTGCTACTCGTCGTCGCAGGACTCGATCGGTCCCGCGGCGCAGTCGCCGGCGGCGGCGGCGAGGGGAAACGGCGGCGGCGGCATGCTGCAGTACTCGCTGGGGCAGGCCAGCAGCTGCACGGTCGGCGACGAGCTGGAGTTCCTGAATCGGTGCAAGGACGCCGGCGTCGTGCACATCCTCGGGAACACCATCGTGCGCGCGCGGAGGGACTCTGGGATGATCAAGAAGATCGCCGTGGACTACATGTACGCGTTCATGAGGCGGATGTGCAGGGAGAACAGCGTGATATTCAACGTGCCACACGAGAGCCTGCTCAATGTCGGGCAGATATACTACATCTGAGGCCTTTTCCTCCTTAGTATTTTCGAGTCCACAGGTAGGCAGCCCTGCTCTGTTCGATCTGCTCTGTTTCGCCATGGAACTAGGAGGTGAGCGGGGGCGGATTTGTACACAGTTGTACATTGTAAGTGGCAAAACAGTGTGTTCATATTCTTGGGGTTAGATATATCTTCATAAGTATTTCGTTCTGCATTTAGCCGTGGGTGATGGCACTGAAATGATGACAGCTTCAACATTCGGTTTGACTTCCAAAACTAGTGCGCACTCCTTTCAGAAGCCGTGGGTGGCAGAACGGCATGTTCATGCGCAGCGTCGGTAGCAAGCGATTGGAGCGCATAAAACGCAGGTTCAGGCTGTGGAGAACCAAAAGGGTTGGGAAGGGTGCGGTGGCAGATCAGATCGCGCACCTGTTCAGTTCACGCGCCGCCGCGGCGGTCGTCCTGCTCCTGCCTGGCCGTTGGCAGCCCGGCCATGGCGCACCGACGCCGGCGAGGCGGTCCGTTGACGCAGGGAGCCCCGAGAGCCGGTGGGGGGAAACCGGCTCACACGTTGACACGGGGAGGCAGGCCATGCGGCGAAGCGCCCCTGCCCTGCAGATCGCTCTGCTCTCACTCATTGGGCCCAACGCCTCGCCATCACAAAACTTTATTGGGCCGGTCGTCTCGTGCTGCACGAGTCATTCCGTCGTATCTGTGGCAACATTCCATGGTGCACGGATTCTTGTGACCTGCTGGGCGATTTGGCATGCGAGAAGGAAAGCTATTCATGAGGGAGTCTTTCAGAGTCCTTTTGCGACAATAGCAATTGCCAATCGTCTAATAGAAGAGCTGGAGATTATTAAGGGGAAGAATGATCCGAGCTAAAGGGGAAGAATGATCATCAACCAAAACAAATGGCTCGACAACGGATACCTCCAGAACGTGGTCAATATAAAATTAATTCGGATGCTGCAATTGCTCGTGCAAGGTCTGATGATGCTGTTGGAGCCATTTGCAGAGGTGATAGAGGGCAGTTCATTGCGGCCAGTGTTATGGTTGTTCCAAATATTACTGAACCAGAAACACTTGAAGCTATGGCGTGCTTGGAAGCAATAGCCCTTGCTGAAGATTGCAACATTCGTAAAATGACAGTGGCCTCGGATTGTATAAGTGTCATCAGGAACATCAAAGAGATGCCGAGGTGCCCTTATATGATGGTGCTCCAGGATATATGTGAGAGGTCAAAATCTTTTTAGTGTGTACGCTTTGTACACGAAAGTAGCGAAAGTAATAGGGAAGCACATCTTTTAGCTAAACATGCCTGTACTCTTGGAGCTGGCCGGCATGTGTGGTTTGGCTCACCTCCTTCTTTTCTGGATGTAAATGCTCTAACAAATGAATAAAATCCCTACTTTCCTCTCAAAAAAAAAAAAAGAGTCATTCCGTCGTATCTGGCCCAAAGTAGAGATTTCATTCACCTCGTTTAAAAGGAAGTTTGATTCGCCCAAATGTTTAAATACAGCCACCATCCTTTGCTTTCCTACCCGTTCCATTTTGCCTGACTGTTTTTCCGCTCGTGGTGGAAGCCCTGCCACCGAGCAGACACAGCCCCAGCCATGCCGCTCCACCTGCTTTCGCCGGACGTGGGAGCCGAGCAGGGGCGGTATGTGTACATTGTGTGTGTAACTGAGGGGGGTGCGTGCGTTCCAGGTTTCTGTTCTGTTCTGCTTCAGTTTCCCCATGGAACGGAAGCGTGAGGTGAGCGGCGGCGGATATGTGTACATTATGTAATCTGCATCTCATCTCATTCTATATTTAGCTCTCTTCCTGATGATGACACTGAAATGATGTGGCTGCTTGACAATTGGAATGACGCACTCTGTTCAGAAGCACTACAGCACCAGCACCTCTCATATGATGACGATGTTAAATGTCTTTACAAGGAAAGAACAACACTGGTTTCACAAAGTTAGCGCAAGTAATTCCTACACGTAGTAGCGAATTAAGTGAGCCGGCGTCGCGCCGTGGTGGTCAGCTCGCCGTCCTTGCCGTACATGACGCAGAACGTGGTGATGTGGAGCACGCACCTGTCACCGGCGCCGAGGCCGCAGCGCACACTCGACGAGGCAGAACTAGGCCTGACAGTGGGCCGAACAAATCCAAGGGCCGAAAGGGCCCCCTGCCCATGGGCTGAATATATAAGGGCCAATAAGGGCCGTCAAATGAAAAGGGCTGGATCGGATTGGATGCTTTCTTTCTAAACCCTTAAAGAACCAGTTGGGAGAAAAATCATTTTCACCTTGCCATCTTATATACCCTGCCATCTGAACCGTCGTGCCATATAATGGGCCCAAAATCCAACGCACCGAATGAGTCCACCCACCCGTGGCGTAACGCCCCCCCCCCCCCCCCCCCCTCCTCTTTCCTAGCGGTTACCTTAATTTTTTTTGGAAATTGTTGCATCACCGTAACACTTGAAAAAATGTTTTTTTCTCACCTGATGAAAGCGTACCTGCCCGCCGCGTACCCACCCTAGAATTCCTCTCAACTTTCCTTCCTCAAGTCTGTTTCCTTCCCCACTTCCTCGATTACATTCCTCATCCGGATCTCTGCCTGCCGTGAATTTGATTTTGATTGCGGCACGGGAGGGATTCGGGGAGGCGACACCAGGGCGAGAAGGAGCATTGCAGCGGCGGCGGCGTGGTGATTACTCGCCGAAGCAGGAGATTTCGGAGCTTTCATCTCTTGTTCGCCGCAGGTCCAGATTCGCATCAGGTAGGCGGCAAGTTGCGTCGATCTGTTGTAGAGCGACGAGTCTGGGTGTCATCTCCAGTTTCGCTTTGCTGAATTGCACCGCGGAAACTTGCGTCGATCCGCTTGAGAGCAGTGACAACTTGGTTACCAATCAGGTACGAAAGACCTTTCTGATGTTTCCAATCGTGAGCTGATAACTGATCTTGATCTGCTACATGTTTGGTCTCAGTGTTTTCTCGATCGATCCCATGATGGCCGGCGAAAAGTCAGATGGCAAAAAGTTGAACTCTGCATCTTGAGGTACGGTTTTGTTTGTATGTAGGATCATGCTAATGTCAGGCGTGAGATTCTCCATGAATTGGTGACATGATAATGCTTTCAGTAAGTGATGCTTTTATTGGTTCAGAGGAATGTAACAATATTAATTGATTTGGCTATTTTGTGATGTTCAAAATTTGCATTGTATTTTAGGTACATGGTGGTGTGAGAAAACAAATAAACCAACATGTCATGCAATTGATTAATCTACTGACCATTGCAGTCACCAAAGTTTAATATGAATATTGTCTCCTGTTTACTAGACTGCTCCACTTGTAAATTTTAATCGTGTGTTCTCTGCTTTGGATAAGTCTAGATCACTGTTTTGATGAAAATTGCAGTCCTTCACTTTTTAATTTGTTTTGAGATATCATACTTTGGTTAGATTCAGGGAACAAAGATTATTTTTATTCATCTGACAGCCATGTCACAGATCACTTGGACGAGCTCCTGCAGTCCTGCTGCTGATTTTCATAGGCATCTGGCTGCGTGTTGTGTGGTGTCCTCTTCTCCGTGTGGGCACTGCAATTGATTGATTTTCAAGGGCCAACATAAAATTTGGTCTGTTAATATTTCCATGCAGATTTTTGTTTCTAGATTTTTAATCCTTTGAGAATGACTTGTTGACATGCACCTCCAGGTCTCCAGCAGGTATGCTACTGCTTTAGAATTTAATCCAATGGTTATATCCTTATTATGTGATTTTGTTTGATTTAGTGATACTTTTGAGATTCCACTATGTATATGCTTTTTGACGATACTCCCTGTAATGTCTGTGAGTGCTCAAAGGGAACCTTGTATAATCGTTTCTAGGTGGCCTCTGGTTGTATGCTTGAGATATGTTAATTTGTTTCATACTATATTGTTCTGGTACTGTTTTGTTGTTTTTAGAAATTCAAATATCAAGGTTGTTGTAGGGAGCCAAAGTTCGCATGATGTAGCTACATGGCATTCGATTTTCACTTTTATGTGATTTGCTTGTTAGACGAACTAATTAATTTTACTAAGGCGTTCAGTGGGAGCTGTTAGTACTGAGCAATATAGGAAAGGCTTCAACAAAATTAAGTTGAATGAAAAATTGTAATTAAATGTTTAATTAACCCTGATATTGGAACTTTTTCATTCCCTTTTGATAATAGTGCAAACACCAAGCTTGCAGATGAACGTAGGGGTGCTATTTGCCAAGTTCTGTTGCACTGTTGTGAACTCATGTAAGATAGTCCATAGTAACTTTAACAATAATATTTTTTTAGATATTCATGTTATAAAGGTAAAGTTGTTTATTTGAAGGTTACTTCATGCCGGCGTAAGTTATTAGCTGGATATTCATGTTATGAGGTTGTCCACAGAGGCCACCAAGATCGGGGCGGAGTTTGCTGACGTGACAGTATAGCTGGAGATGGCATTCTTGGTCGCGAAGGACCTTCTTGCTAGGACCGAGCAAACACAGGTCTGCTTCTGGTTCCCATTTATTTATTTTTGGTCGGGTTATTTTAAGCGGTCGCCGAGGAAATTTCTCTTTTAATGCTACCTCTATAAAATCAGACATAATTGCCTGAATGTGATGATTTGATCCTTCTCTATACACTTCTTATAAATTATCTATTTTTTTTAAGAAAAAACTGATGATCTTATGCTACCGAATGAGAAGAAGAAATTGTGCATTTATTTAAGCACTCTGCTTCCCTATCCTTGTTATTAGTCAGTGCTTGTCTCAGTTTGGCTGCTGACTTATTCATTCACACCTTGTTCGACGTAGCAGCAAGAGTAATTCATGCTTGTCTAAGTTGATAGATGCCCATCTGTTATCCTGTACTCTTCTAGAGGCAAGCAGGCTTGGTTCAATGTGATTATGAGTTTTTTTTTTTACATTTTGCTGAACATTATATGCTTGTGTAATCTACCTAGAAATAAGTAAAAACACTTTAGCTATCTAAGCAGGTGGTCATTTTTGTGGTTGACATTAATCTACTAAGTCATCGCATTCCATTGCTTCTATGGACTTTCATCAGCTTGTTCCCCAAGTAATTTTTTTTTAATCCATGAGCCCCCAAATCGTTACTGAGCTAGGTATATCCTTTTCTTTTTGCGTGGCAGTCACTACTTATTCATAGAGGTGCAAATTAATATGCAAAATTGGTATTCCAGATCATGTGTCAATCTATAAGCAATGCAATTTTTTCCATTCTTTATTTTGAATTTTATCTTATTTGCTACCAACAAAAAAGATATGAGAAAATTCAACCACTGGCTGAATTGAAATTTTCAAATAATTTACTTAAAGCTCTATTCCTGTTTTTTACTTTTTTTTTTCAAGTTTCTTACTCATCTATTTTCTTTTCACTATAATGCTATGACATGGTTTTATGCTTTTTATTTATACTAAGCGATGAAGACAGTCCTCTAGAGACAAAAAAAAAAAAGACATCCTAAATCGGCATCATAATCTGATAAGCATGTTGGCTGTAGTTGGTCAATTTTGTATTCAAAAGTAAGAGTGCCACAACCCTTTAATTTATAACTATGGACAACATGTTCATACTATCATGCTTACTAAGCAAATTCTTATAATTGATCATATCATGCTGAATTTGGTATGCAGTATTGTGGTTGCTGATTTGCTTGTGGCTATTTCCATGATGGTTGACCAAAGGCCAGCATGTGAAAATGGTAGAAAGGCTTCAGATGTAAATGCCTTGTGCTTTACTTATTGCACACATATTCTTACATAGAAGAGCTCTTTCCTCACTGATTGATTTTCATCTCCTCACTGATTTGTATTGTTGTGAATTTCAATTGCTGTGTTTCGCACTTTTGCAGGATGAGGAGTGTCAATAGTTCACTGGTTCATGGCCTCTCCTTCCGCCGTGGTGAAGCCTTAGATGGCCTACTCTGGCTATTTTGGGTGATGAGCCGTCGTGGATATCTGTGCCAATGCTTGAGGTCCAGGAGTAACTCTGAAGGATGGCCACATCCACGAGAGGCACGACGAAGATGATGGTGAGGCAGAAAAATGCAAAGTCCTAAGATTGACGCCCATGTCCCATGATCATTTCCTATATGCTGTAAGCGTAGTAGTTTGAATCAGGTGCCTCATCACTTCAAGGGAAGGAGTTCTAAATGAGAGATGTTCAAGGTGGAAAAGAAATGGCTTGCATTGATTGAGGTTGTAGCCTTATTATGTTGTTGTTTTCTTTAGGAAATTTCTCAATATAAAATGAGAAGTAAAAACATATTTTGGTGGGAGATCAATTTGAACATTATAATAAATGGTTTGTTGACGAATCAATGATTGAATGGTGATTTAATAAAGTCATGAGTATTTTTTGTTGCCCCAGGCTGTCAAGGCATTCCTTTCATTTGTTGGTCCTTAGATGAGATTGTGCTTCCTCTTGAAATTACACGTATGACGTTTTCTTCCAGTGGGATTCGGCTAAACATATTGTATTTGAAGTTGTCTTCCTCGTGTATAAAACGGCACTAGCTTTCATGTCACCTTTCCATTCCAACTAGATTAAAGGTAGGTGTATTTTGGTATAAATAAATGGTACCACAGTTTCTCCCTTTCTCTTTATATTCTATTAAAGATGCATTGGAATTATAATTTAAGCTAGAAAAGTCCTGCTAAGTGGTGCATTTTTCTTGATCACGTGCGTGGCACACGTGCATTTTTACTAGTAAAAGGATAGGATTCAAGCTGCAGCCCGTTTAGCCAAAAAAGGCCAGGGCCCGTGGATCGAGCCATTTCTCTATACTACGAGGGCCGTGTCTGGATTCACCAGTCGCGCATGCGGAGGTGGCCGAGGCGGCGGCGCGAGGGAGCCAGCTCTAGCGGCCGCCCCGGCGTCGGCGCTCCCACTCCCGCGCTGGCCGCTCCTCCTCTCGTGCCACGCGCCCGTCGGACGGCCGTCGTGGTCAGCAGGGCCTAGCCAGACACGGCTGCCTCGACGTCGGCGCCCGAACCGGCAAGCAAGTTCAAGGCGCCGCCGGGGTTCAAGAAGCCGGAGCCGCGCACTGGGCAAGCGAGTTCAAGGCGCCGCAGAGGGCCAGCTTCTTCGGCGCCTCGCTCGGGATCCCCTTCCGCCTCGGCACCGGCTATGTATGACTGCCTGCCTCTCTCTCCACTCCCTGTCTCTCTTTTTCATTAGGTTGTGGATTCGTTGCTATAGAGTGCTTATCCTCAATTTCCGTTAGGGAATTAGTGGTTTCTTGTAGGCTCTATGGTTCATCAGTAGACAAAAGAAGTGGAATCGGCTCTATGATTTAGATCACGGATGTCCGGCCAGACGTGACCTTGGTGGTGAGGATGGTGGTGACCGTCGGCAACTATTGGTTTAGAAATAGGGGGTGATTGTTCTGATGCTTACGATTTGTGTTTCATTGGTAGTACTCATCAGTAGTAAGGTGCCGCAGTATGAGTACTGGGGGATAATCTAGAGACATAGCATGTGAATCCATGTGTTATTTTCTTGTTGCCACTAGAGCTCATCAGAAATAATAAGCATCATGTTTTCAGACCTTCTTGGTGTTGCAATTTCACAATTTTGTTTTAGACTGTACAGCAACATTTGTATATTTTGATGCACTATGTTTTGCTACTATCAGACAAGGAGGAGCCTTGATATAGGCGATGTGGGCTTTTGATAGTCACCTGTAGCAAGTGACTGCTTCGTGTTCTTTATATTATTCTAAGAAAATGTTTAATGTTTGCTGAATACGAGTCTAGCTTCATGCTACCTGTTCTTTATCACAGCAGTGCTAGTTTTTATATCATACTGCTATGCACTATGTTCTGCATCTCCAAGTACCTTATATTGTGTTCATCTCTTTTTGCTAGCTGCGTTACCTTATGGAGAGAGTTCCTTCAATGTCTGAGGTCGTAGTAGACAGCAGGGATATAGCTGATCAAGCAAGTCGCTCATCCAAAAAGCGTTCCAAGGTCTGGGATTATGTTGAAACTGAGCTAGTTGATGGCAAAGATAAGGCAATCTACAGGTTTTGCAAGATTCATTTGTCCAATGTACCAGGACAAGGCACTAGTCATCTGAATCGTCATGTTGGCGTTCATTGTCTAGAGATTCCTCAAAAGGAAAGGGACAAATTTCTGAAAACTTTGAAGACCAAGTCAGCGCAGGAGGATCAGTCCATTTTTGACTCAGAAGTGTGTCGAAGCTTAATTGCCAAATTTTTTATCAGCGCAGAAATTGCTTTCAGAAAAGCGGACAATCCATGTTGGAAGCAGTTGATGAGTTATTGTCATCCTTCTTTTCGAGTTGTTGGCCGTCAAAGTGTCCGGGCAGACATCCTTTCACTCTATGAAGAAGAAAGACATCTACTGATTGATCGCATGGCAGGTTTGAAGTCTCATGTGAGTTTGACTGCAGATTTATGGACTTCCAACCAGAACTTGGGATATCTGTGCGTCACGTCACACTTTGTAGATGAAAACTTTGAGTTGCATAAGAAGATCATTGCTTTCAAGCAAATTTAACTTGTTGTGCAGGCCAACCGATGGAAGGAAGGCGCTTCTTTGACCAGGAAGACGAAGAAGATGTGGAGCACGCACCTGTCGCCGGCGCCGAGGCCGCAGCGCACACTCGACGAGGCAGAACGCAGAACCGGCCACGCATTCCCGTGCCACGTAGGCGAGCGCGAAGCCCAGGCGTCGGTCCGGGTCGGCCTCGCGCAGCACCGTCTCCTTCCGCGCTTCCACGTCGGCGGCGCGGCGCGGGACATGGCGTTGCTGGCGCAGAGGTGGCCGCCGCCGTCGAAGAAGGCCTCGCCGCTGAAGCTGAACGGCAGCGTCCACGCCGGGGTCGAAGGCCAGAAGGTCTCGTGGTCCATCCAGGTTCGCGGCTGTCCGCCTTGTGGCATGGAAATCTTGAGCCATGATATTGCTACTGTTCACTCGGCCCCCCCTTGGTTCAATGGCTGGCTCCGCCACTGCAGTGTCCGGGTGCAGCGCGTGGCAGGTGACATCGCCGGGGTTACTTGAACGGCAGCTGCGACATGGACTTGGGTTCCTCCTCCTCCCGGAGGCAGTACGCACATGTCTCCGGCGGTGTGCGCCGACACTGCACGCCCGGCAGCACGTACAGCCGGCCGGCGGCGGCGACGGCGAGGTAGCCATGAGACTGGACAGCGCGCTCGATCGGCAGACGAGGGCCGATCGATGGACAACGCCGCCGTACGTACCGGTGTTGTGGACTTGCGGGCGGTTGGAGTGGAGGGCGATGACGCCCAAGTGGCAACTGTCCCGGCCGGTGTTCTCTCGGGACCTCCACGCGGAGGAAATGAATGAGGCTCCAGGAGACCACGATCTGCAGGTTCCGCGGAAGCGTAGTCGTCGTCGACGTCCATCCGCAGCTTGTGCACGGTGTGTACGCCTTGTCGCGGGTCATCCAGAATCACGTAGAGATGCTTCTTCCGCAGCTTGTGCACGGTGTACACATGTTGCATGCACGGCAATGGCGGCATCCAGTACTTTTATTATGGCGGCCAGGATTTTGGAGTTCTCTTCGGAAGATTGGGTAAAATTCTCTTGTATCTTTTCTTTTGTTAGATTCTTTTCTCATTTATTTACTTTAGTTTTCTTTTAAGTAATTATTTTAGAGAAGTTCCTGTCTCGGTTCCACGCCTTGGGTGTCTTTCGGAGTAATTTCCCAAAATGGTTTAGTTGGTTTCACAAGGCTTGGCTGGTTTGTTCTGTTGGTAGGGGTAAATTACTAGAGTAATTTTCAAGTGTGGTGCTTGGAATTGTTCTAGCGTGAGGATGAACTTAACCTCACGGTATGATTATGATGGGATAGCCGCGAGTACGTGCGACAGCCGTAGCGGTCTTTGTAGTCCACCACATTCAGGTTATAGCCAGTAGGGCCTATACGCGGTCCGTTAGTTAGATGCGTTGAATTTAGTTACCGGATTGCATACAGATGGCAGCGACCGTGCCCCGATCCGCTTGAATGTATCTTTACTGAAAGCTTAAGTAAATAATTATAGACTATCATGAAACTAAGTACTAATTCCTAAGCTGATTGATACCTTCTTCTCGTTATTATCCTGAACTAAGTGCTAATTCCTTTTTATTTGTATTATGGATCTTTTTCCGGAGCACCAAACATATAAATCAATTATCTTTACCCCCGATCTAGTTTGCAAGTTATAAATAATGGATGTTTCTATGTTAATTAATGATATTCTTAGCCATGTTCTGTGGAAAATATAAATACGATAACCTTGAAATACTTCCGAGTGAAATGCTACAATGGTGTTCCATGCGCTTGGGCGGAAATTGAATTAAATCTTTTTGCATAAGAAATGCCGACAGTGTACAACCAGACCATAATACACTTGATCCATAAAAATCAATATGGGTGGGCGTTTAGTCATACCCGATATTTCGGTTCATTTTTTTGGTCTTTTAATTTTTTGTTATTTAGAATTGCTATCCAAAATAACAATAAAATTTTAAATATCTGACAACTTTGGTTACCTAAATTTCGGTTTGGTCTTTGATTGTACCTAAATACTCAATATTAGCACTAATTTAACCATCGTGTCGGAATTGGCAATTTTATTGCACGATGAACAAGCATGCAAATAATTTCAGTTTCAGGGTTTTGTGTTACAGTTACACCAGTGCGTGTATATACACGTGCAGAACGTAGTTTCGTCTGTCTTCATAGCTGCTGCGACTGTATGTCTGGAACTATGAGTTGCTACTTCTGTTCCTGTATTTGTGTATTAGCGTGTTCTGAGCCATGCCTATTAAAAGCTAAATTAGAATTATTTTTGCTGCTTATGAAAAGTGTGAAAAGAAAAGAAGAAAAGCTAAATCGACATCAGGAAGGAGATCTGATAGAATCACACGGTTCTTTCCACAATAATAGTATGATGAAAATGGTCGAAGAGGATTTGCCACAAAAGTTAAGACGCATGAACTAATCTGTATAATCCTGACGAGGATGCTCGTCTTTGATACTAATGCGAGGGCTTACTTTTTGAACTCAGCAGGGGCCCATATTCCACGGGACGGCAGACAATGGCAACATTTTCCATTTTTCAGCAGCAATGACCAGGACTGCCACCAGGATTCGTTTGGTAGTCACTGTTGTCCACAGTTTTGTCTGGCAAGTCAAAATACCATAAGTTAGCATCAAAATTCGCTTAGATCAAACTCTTCTTTCGGTGGAGTAGTAAGGAAACGATTTTTTTTTTTGGTGCAGTACACAGTAGACGCTCATATACACATGCAGATTTTTTTTATCAAACCATGCAGATTTCATTCTATCTTGTTGTTTCGTAAAAAGATGCTTTCTGTTTTTTTTTTCAGAAAGGAAGAGGGTAAGGATTTCTCCTCTCTAATAAAAATCGAAGGCTCAGATTAATTTGTTCTATTGCACCGTAGGGTGGAAGAGTAGGAAGATGGAACTACCGGAAAAAGACCCTTTATGTATATGCCATACCGTGCCTTATGTACAATAAATGGACAATGCAAAGGCCGGAAAATGATCTTTTTCTAGAAACAATTATGTTTTCTGATCCTCTCACCTCACTTGCACAAAGAGTTGTGGCATAGAACATCCAAAGTGAAGGCGTTAAGGTTTCTCTTTCTTATGATCAATTGAATTATAAAATCTCCAGATATTTTGAAATAAAACACTCACCAGAATCAGATGCCTTTTTCATTGCGTGGAGATAATGGTCGTCGTGAGGTGGAGTGCCTATATGAGGCACTGAGGTCGAAGAAGCCGGATGCCTCTTGCTTCCAGTTCCTGGGGCGCCTGCTGGCATATTGGTCTTGCGAGCGCTGGCGATGAGGGCCACATAGAGTAGCACGACGAGGATGGACAGGATGAGAGAGCGAGCACGGACAAACCTCATGGTTCCAAAGCCTTACCTTGCTCCAAAGAAGATACTGGAGTTGCGGTGACGCTTCTGAAATGCCTCTACTGTTCTTAAAAGATTTTGACGAGTGTAGCGAAGTCACGGGGTCTCAGAGACTTATCTCGCTCACAAGGGAGCGTTTGCAACTTTGCATCATTGCATGCTGGTGTATTGTGCTGTGCATAGATACTTCAATGCTACTTACTTTGTCCGACTTCTTAGACCTTTCAAACCTGTAGGCAAGTGGACATACTTCCTCCTTTTTTAATACTTGACATTTTTAACCAAACACGCATATCAAAAAAGTTTAAACCTTAAGATGTAAAATGACTAAAATACCCTTAGTAACTAATCAAAATGTTCTAGACCATACTATGCATTGAAGAAATGAGATATTTTATAAAGATAAAATTGGAAATCATTTCTTGGAAACCGTGCAGTGATAAGTATTTGAAAACAAATAAGATGGTCAAAAGTGACAAATATTGAAAAACGGAGGAAGTACTTTTTTGGTTATCGAGGACCAGAGCAAAAGCTCAGCTATAGCATAATAGACCTATTTTTTATTTTTTTTCACAACCATAGCTAAGATAAAAGTGTTTGGTTGCTAGCCACTATTTACCACACTTAACTTTGAGCAAGTGTGGCAGCTACAAAAAATTTGACAAAAACTAAAGTCACAATTAGCCATGCCTAAAGGAAACCACATTTTTAATCTTTATGACATACGTAGCTCAAAAATATCTTGTCTAAAATTTAATACCAACCAAACACTAACTAGTTTGATCAAATTTGACTATTTGAGTAAGGTTAGGTGTGGCTAACAAACCAAACACTTCTAAAGTCTCTGGTCCCTTTTTGGTCGGAACGAACCGCCACAATGTCCATTTCATTGACAGGGCAGAAGATTACAAAACTGACCGGCTGGAGGGTGAGTGAGATCTATGTAAATAAAACAGAGAAGCAAAATTACACCTGTTTTTTACAAATTGCGCTAAGCGCCTTGTGCCCGATGTTATGTCCCGGACCCAAGGCGATGTAGAGTTCACTCCAACCACAGGATTAGATAGGATTCATGGTAATGTAATCCCTAATTTGCATCTTCGGTGTCTTTGTGTTCTCCCGACTTTTATATTCCTTACTAGTTGATTGTCCATACGTTGCTACCGATAATGAAAAATTGCCATGCAAAATTACATAAAATAGACTATTTTGCCCCCTTACAACACATGCAACAAGGACGTACACATGAGTCGTATTTAATTATGATAGGGTCAAAAGGAGAAAAGAAATCTATAACCCCATCCCTACAAAAACAAAACTAATCATATATATAGACTCTACTTCAATGTCAGGAGATTACACGGCCGTGCATCCAATAATTAAATGATCTTGTTATCAAATCAATTTCAACACATACATCATGCTAACACGTCAAGGGTCAACAGCACGAGCTATGACTTTGTACATACTGCCAGTTTACAGTTTACATTAAATCAGCTAACTTTGAATGGACTTATGTGGACGTTTAATCCAACTTTGAATGCTAACACATACTTATTTGGCAGATTTTTCGTTACTCCAACTTTGACCGGCTATTTAGTTTCCGAGATGGTGACCTATACGGTATTACCTCCATGTAATACTGGTCAGCTTGATTGCTATTCAATATTTTTTATGATTACACAATACAACTCAGATACTCCAAAACGTGTGCACACTCACTTTTTTAAACGCACATATGCAAAGTTTTCCTCTATGAGCATCTTCGAAGACTAAATTGACAAATCCTCGAGATTGCAACGTCACTACTAACGCCTCGCTATCTACGGCACGCCGCCTACCGCTAAAAGCACAATCAGCCTGTTCGCCTCGCTGCGATGTAGCTATTTTACTGTAACGGCTGCTGAAGAAATAACCGCGAACACTGTAGCTGTTGCTGAAGAAATAACTGGAACATTGTAGCTGCTGCAAAACAGCTGCTGCAAAGCAGCGAGACAAACAGGCTGAATGTCGTTAAATTCTAAAAAAATCGCTCCTACAGAAAGTCGAACCTTTTATAACCACTAGGCTACATGCCTTTTCGCATTACTATCTATTAAATGAAGTTTTTTTTTTGTGAAAAAGTTAACAAGCATGCTTGTTAATGTATACCATTAATTAGTGATTTGTTATTTAATCTGCCATCCATTTGGAACTTGCGCCATGGCGATTTATTTCAACATGCCACGCACTAAGAATAGAAAGGCAGCGTGAATGTAAGGCCATGCTTGTTTGGAGTTTGGACTAATCGTTAGTCTGGACTACAGAAAAGATTGTTTTGCAGTTGAATAGCTGGCATAGTTTGGTCTGGTTGGACCATGGACTAATTGTTAGTGCTGAAGTATTCTTGTCATTTAGTGTTCTTTGGATCAATTAGTCCATATTAATTGGGTTTAATTAGCTGAGTAGCATGAAAACAATTAGTCCATAAGTTGGGTAATGATTAGTTCATCTGTCAGTCCTCTTGTTTGAATGAGCTAAGGACTAAAATTACCCAACTAACAATTAGTCTTACGGAGCAAATTATTTTTCTTGCTTAAACATAAGATTTGTTCCATGCATCCTACGTGGCGTGAACGTAGTGTTGTGGAACGCTATGTGACAACAAAAGACTTGATACCCTAACATCGCGTTGTGGAAAGCTATGTGTTTGTGCATCATACGTGGGGTGAACCTGTGACATCCACAATTAAAGCTTAACCGGGTTCGGAGACGGTTTAACAAAACACGAACCCCCGCCATTTGTAATCACCCGCACCACTCATTACTCAATTTATTTATATCATCAAATTGTGCTTGTGTTGTGTATATTTTTTTTTCGATTACACAGTACAACTCAGACACTCACAACGCACGCACACTCACCCTTATGAACATACATACACAAACCCTATCCCTATAAGCATCTTTAATACTGGGCCGACATATCCTCGAGATTGATGAAGTCACTATTAGCACCTCGCTGTCGACAGGAGCGTCGCCTATTACTGAAAGCACAAATATCATTAAATTCTAGAAAGTTTTACCACTGAATGCACAAATGATTGCGTTGAGTACTTGCATGTGTGCTCACGTGAGCTAGGACTTTGTCAACTGATGATTCAGATTTGAACTATTATATGTCTTTGTGTTATTTCTCTTGTATTTGTTTAATTACATGTCATTGTTTACACAATAGATATGCATATTTACTTATGTTATGATGTAGTAAAATTGAAATATTTGACAACCTGATGGGTGGATTTCACCTTACGGCCTTGGACTTGGGTTAACTCTTCACCTATGACTCTTATTGAGTTATCCAACGGGAGCATTCTCTCTTTGTGAGTGTGGGTCTGAGGAGGCAAAACCCAACGGGTTTTCACCCGTTGCCACCCCCTGGGACATCTATATAACTGGTGGGAGCATATCAGGGGAGGCGCATCCTTCATAGGTTAGGTGCTCTCAAATAGCCCCCGGCAAGAAGAAAGCCTTTTTTTTTCTTTCTCTTTGATTCCTAGGATCCACACCACAGCCCCGGTCAAAAAAGAAAAAAGAAAAGAAAAAGAAAAGGGATCCACACCACAGCTATAAGCATGATCCATACAAGAAACTCTTCTCCATGTCCTTTTATGGTTCTTCATCTCTTCATCCTAGTATGCTCATCAGCGTTAGCCATCACCAATAGAAATAATACTGAGAACGACCGACAAGCTCTTCTCTGTTTCAAGTCCCTGCTCTCAGATCCAACTCAAGTATTATCCTCATGGACCAACACATCCCTTCAGTTCTGCAACTGGCATGGCGTCAGTTGCAGTGAGCAGTTGCCCCACCGAGCTACTGCACTAGATCTCTCGTCGGGAGGCTTCACCGGCGTCATACCATCTTGCATAGCCAATCTCACATCCCTTGAGAGGCTGCAGCTGTCAAACAACAGCTTCCATGGCTCAATACCGGAGAAGCTTGGTTTCCTAACAAAGCTCAACTACCTTAACCTCAGCATGAACTCTCTCGATGGTGGAATCCCTTCTGCGCTGTCATCATGCACCCAACTTGAAGTACTTGGACTATGGAACAACTCCCTCCAAGGTGCGATACCACCAACCCTGTGCCAATGCAAAAATATGCGAGTGATAAACCTTAGCAATAACAAGCTGCAAGGGAGCATCCCAGCCACTTTTGGGATCCTCCCTAAGCTCCATACCCTGATTCTAGAAGGCAACAGTCTATCCGGGTACATACCACTATCCTGGAGCAGCTCATCTCTAACACATGTTGACCTCGGGAGCAACAGTCTCTCCGGTGCAATCCCTGAGTCCTTGGTGAATGGCTCACTCCAAGTACTAAGGCTCATGAGCAATATGCTCACTGGGGAGCTCCCAGAGGCTCTCTTCAATAGCTCGTCACTTACCGCAATTTGCTTGCAAAAGAACAATTTTGTTGGTTCACTACCGATTGTTAGAGCCATCTCCCCCCGTTTGAAATATCTTAGCATACAAGAGAACAACCTCTCAGGACCAATTCATTCATCGTTTGGAAATCTCTCTTCTCTTGTTTTTCTGTCTCTTGAATATAACAATCTTGTGGGCAGCATTCCAGAGAGCTTAGGCCACATTCCTGCAATGGAAACTTTGAAATTAACAGTCAACAACCTTTCTGGTCATGTGCCACTGTCGATTTTCAACATGTCATCACTGAAATTTCTTGGCCTGGGCGCTAACGCACTTACTGGAAGAATACCCTCCAAAATTGGCTACACACTGCCTAAAATTCAGACATTAGTGCTCCAATCAAACAAATTTGATGGTATAATCCCTGCTTCTCTTGTGAATGCATCACACCTGGAGAAGATATACATAGCTTACAACATGTTGACCGGCTGTATTCCATTCTTTGGATCGTTGCCAAATTTGGTGGCTCTCCATGTTGGTGGAAATATGCTAGAAGCATGCGACTGGGGTTTCCTCTCCTCCCTCTCAAACTGCAGTAAACTCACTATCTTGATGCTCAATTCGAATAATCTCCGAGGAAGTTTGCCAGTATCTATTGGTAAGCTTCCACACAGTATTGAGCGTCTATGGCTTCGAGACAATAAAATTTTTGGCCCTATTCCCCAGGAGATAGGTAACCTCCAAAATCTCACCGAATTAGTTATGGGCTACAATCTTCTGAATGGTAGCATACCACAAACTATAGTAAATTGTCGTGGCTTGGTTACGCTAGGAATTGCACAAAACAAACTTTCTGGACACTTGCCGGACACTATTGGGGCCCTTACCCAGCTGAATGAAGTCCGTCTAGATGGCAACAACTTGAGCGGAAATATACCTGATAGCATCGGGAACTGCACGCAACTCCAACAACTAAACCTCTCTCACAATTCACTGTCTGGGAGCATACCAAACAATCTCCTAAAAGTTTCTTCACTTTCAATACTTTTGGATTTGTCCCACAATATCTTATCTGGAAAAATACCAGAGGAAGTTGGCAACCTAATTAATCTAAATGTTCTTAATATCTCAAACAACATGTTGTCCGGTAATATCCCATCTACTATCGGCCAGTGTGTAGTTCTTGAGTCTCTTGAGATGCAAAACAACTTCCTTGAAGGAAGCATTCCACAATCTTTCATGAACTTGGTCGGAATAAAGAAAATTGATATTTCACAAAACAATTTATCCGGAAAAATCCCAGGATTTCTCACATCATTGAGTAGTCTCAATGCTCTTAATTTATCATTCAACAATTTTGAAGGAGCGGTTCCAATGGGTGGTATTTTTAGCAATGCTTGTGCCACTTCAGTTCAAGGAAATGACAGGCTGTGCACAAATATTCCAGCACTGGGCCTACCTCTTTGTGCCAAATTAGTTGACTTCAAAAGGAGACACAGGTCTTTGGCTCCAAAGATCGTACTTCCAATTGTTTCTCTTATTGTTATCACTCTATTATGCATAGTGATAATTCTCAAGAGGGGAAAAAAAGCAGTGCCACAAGTAAAACAACACCACAAAGATGTGAGGAGGATAACATTCCAAGACATTATCATAGCTACAAATCAGTTATCTTCGGCCAACTTGATCGGTTCAGGGTCATTTGGAACAGTCTATAAAGGTTGTTTGGAGATTGAGGACAACATAGTTGCTATCAAAATTTTTAACCTTGATATATTTGGAGCGAATAAAAGCTTCATTGCAGAGTGCGGAGCCCTAAAAAACCTCCGTCATCGGAATCTACTCAAAGTCATCACCTTATGCTCTTCAGTGGATTTGACTGGAAAAGACTTCAAGGCTCTTGTGTTCAAGTACATGCCCAATGGGAATCTAGAAATGTGGCTACATCAGAAGGTCCATGAACAAGGGCCTAGAAAGATTTTAAGTCTGACTCAAAGAATTAACATTGCATTGGATGTTGCTTTTGCATTGGATTATCTCCATAACCAATGTGCATATCCTCTGATTCATTGCGATTTGAAGCCAAGCAATGTTCTTTTGGATCTTGACATGACGGCATGCGTAGGAGATTTCGGTCTTGCTAGATATCTGTCCACAAGTAAACCAAATGAACATTGTAACAATAGTTCAGCAAGCTTGGCACACCTAAAAGGATCCATTGGATACATCGCACCAGGTGAGATACATGTCCTTATGTTGTTATATCTGTTCTCTATTGAACTCTGTGAGTGGAATATATTTACCTATGCTTAATTAATTTTTCTGAATGCAAATGCAGAGTATGGATTAAACACAGAAATCTCAACCATGGGTGATGTCTATAGCTTCGGGGTTCTTTTGTTAGAAATGATTACTGGGAGTCGTCCTACTGATGAAAAATTCAATGATGGTATAACCCTGCATGAATACGTCTACAGAGCATTCCCAAACAGTGTCAATGAGGTTATTGATCCAGTGCTACTCCAAGATGAAACCAATGCAACCGATGTCATGCAGAATTGCATCATTCCATTGGTTAGGGTAGGCCTCTCATGCTCCCTGGCATCACCCAAAGCACGATGGGAAATGGGAAAAGTTTGCGCTGAGATCGTCACAATCAAGGATGCATTCGGTATAACGTGAAGAGAACGCAATCTTTGAGGTCAGCTGTCTCCGTTTCTCATTATAATAGTTCCACAAAAATATTTCTGTCAAATAAAAAAGCATAGCAAAATATATCATTGGTTAAAGTGGTGGAAGGGAGAGAAGAACCATTGCGCACTCTGTTCAGAAGCACAGCACGATTGGAGCGCATAACCTTCAGGTGCAGGCTGTGGAGAACTAATAAACGAATAGGCAAGGGTGCAATGGCAGATCAGATTGCGCACCTGTTCACGGCGCCGCCGCGGCTGGTAGTCCTGCCCCTGCCTGGCCGTTGCCTGTTGCCACCATGGCCCACCGACACCGTAGGGAACCTAGAGCACTGGCGGGCAACCAGCGCACACGATCTCCTCCGCCTCCGGTCTCCGCGCGGCGATGGCGATTGGCGAGGCAGGCCAGGGCCAGGCGGCGAGCCGCCCCTGGTCCCCTGCAGATCGGCGAGCGAGTCGCAGCACATTCAGGGTTTTTTTTTAATAATAACCGAATTTTTTATTCATTTAATATTAATAGCAGCCCGGTTTCAAAATTTGCAAAACTAGCATCCCTATCGCCCGATGGGTGGGCGACAAGAAAAAATCGCCCGTTCAAAGAGCGACAAGAAAAAAAATCGCCCGCTGAATGGGCGATTATTTACTGTAGCAAATAGTCGCCCTCTGTACGGGCGAGTGGGTACTGTAGCATTGTACTGTAGCAAGGAATCACCCGATGTCCGACGACTAGGTTACTGTAGCTTTTTTAGTGAAGGTTAAGATGGTCTAAAAATTCAATTAGTGCTTAACAGCTAGCCTAATTTAGAGATTGTTAATTTAAAACTACCAATTACTTTTGGGTTGTTCTGTGT
Organism: Eragrostis curvula; assembly: GCA_007726485.1. Classification (NCBI taxonomy): domain Eukaryota; kingdom Viridiplantae; phylum Streptophyta; class Magnoliopsida; order Poales; family Poaceae; genus Eragrostis; species Eragrostis curvula. The sequence goes on along the minus strand of RWGY01000036.1, from coordinate 108,688 downwards.
TAAAATAAGTGCATCAACATATTACTTACTACTATTAAAATCATCATTGTCTGTAGATATGTAAAAGAATTTTTAAATTAGGTTTTGTGAGGCTCAACAGGTTAAAAAAAAAAAGCTACAGTAACCTAGTCGCCCGGACATCGGGCGATTCCTTGCTACAGCACAACGCTACAGTACCCAGTCGCCCGTACAGAGGGCGACTATTTGCTACAATAGATAATCGCCCGTTCAGCGGGAGATTTTTTTCCTTGTCGCCCTGTGAAAGGGCGATTTTTTATTGTCGCCGACGCATCGGGCGACAGGGGTGTTAGTTTTGCAAATTTTGAAACCGGCTGCTATTAATATTAAATAAATAAAAAATTCGGTTATTATTAAAATAAAACCGCACATTCAGTATCGTAGTGGGCCGTTCCTTCAGTTGGACCGAACGCCTCGCCATCGCGAAAATTCCTTGGGCCTATTATCTCCTGCTGCACGAGGGATTCCATCATATCTGGCCCAAAGTTAGAGGTTCATTCGCCTCATTTTAAAAGGAAGTTTGATTCGCCCAAATGTTGACAACTTTCCAAAAAGCGTTTAAATACGGCCATCCTTTCCTTTCCTACACGTTCCTTTCTGCCCTCACTTTTTTTCGCTCGAGGTCGAAGCGCCGCCGCCGAGCAGACACAGCCCCAGCCATGCCGCTCAACCTGCTCTCGCCTCCCGCCGCCGCCAAGCTCGCACCCAGCTTACGCGCGACCCCTCTCCGCCGCGGCTACAGCTTCGTCCCTGCGCCGCACCACCCGGTACTCACTCCCGCTTTCCGCCACCCCTGTTGCGCCGTCCCTTTATTTCCCTCCCTTTGTTCTTCTTCTCGGGATTTATTGTCTGGTAAACTTGGTACTCGGTTTCTTGCAGGGCCGCGTGTCCATGGCGTCGTCCATGTCCGCCGCGGCGGCGCGGTCTGCCGGGCCCGCCGTGGCAGCAGCGGAGACTAAACAGGGTGCTAAGCTTCTCCTCCTGCTGCTCTGTTTTATCTGCTGTTATCGTCGTGGGACTGTCGGAGTAAAGAGTCATTTGTGCTTTGGCTGAAGAATGATGCGATCTTATAGGGACGATTTATGTTTAATCGCTTATTGAACACTGTAGATTTGATGCTTCTCGCAGCTACTGAAACCTTCTCCGAGTTATCTGGGCTTCAATCATGATATAGTAGATTTGATTATGCTCTGTCTCTACATAAATCATGCACATGTTCTTTCCTCCCCCATTAACTTACAGCGTAAAATTACATCCCGTTTACTAACTGGTTGTGAAATCATGCAGTGTCAGGAAAGAAGCAAGTATTGATATCCTTGTCGGATAAAACAGACTTGGCTTATCTTGGGAACGGTCTTCAGGGCTTGGGGTAAGCAGCATTCAGTCTGTCAATTTTGTTCGAAGCTTGTAATACTATTTCTTTCATGCTGGACTGATGATTTACTCATAATCGTGTGCCATGTTCAACTGGATTTCTGAAATTTCTTGATAATTGATAAAATGCATACTTACATGTAGTCATAAGATTTCATTGTATTTTTTTTTCCAGAAATAAGGATATTATTTATGTAGGATTTTGTCTTTGATCATACTCCTACCAGTAGATGATAAGGAAACAAAAGGAAGCATACTCAACTAAAAAGAATTCCAAGTTGCCGATGGAGTCTCTTATGAATATTTGATTTTATAGGTACTCTATTATTTCCACCGGTGGAACAGCGTCCAGCCTTGAGTCAGCAGGAGTTAACGTGACAAAAGTTGAAGAAATCACAAATTTTCCTGAGATGGTATGTCGGCATGTTAAGTGCTGTTGGCAGTAACAAACATTATTCTTGGTTGCTGCTCACACACTGTCTGGATGTTTCAGCTTGATGGACGAGTGAAGACATTGCACCCAAGTATCCATGGTGGTATTCTTGCTAGGAGAGACCAGGAGCATCATTTGAAAGCATTGAAGGAGCATGGAATTGGTGAGTGTTATCTTGTTGTTCATGAATCATAACTAGAACCGTACTATTATAATATGATGAGGTTGTCTCTTTCTTGCTACTCACCGTGTTTTCCATCGAAACTGTATATTAACTAGAATATTCTTTTGGGGGGCAGGGACATTTGATGTTGTTGTGGTGAATTTGTATCCTTTCTATGACAAAGTCACCTCTGGTGCCGTTTCTTTTGAGGATGGCATTGAAAATATTGATATTGGCGGTCCTACAATGATCAGAGCCGCAGCCAAGGTAACAAACTGATTGTTGTCTTTGGAAATTATTTACTGATAAACTTTTGTTGGAGGATGCCATAAGCATATTCATTGTAAAATGTGGTCTGATATTAGCTTTGCAAAATGATTTTGATTAACAGAACCATAAGGATGTTCTTGTTGTGGTGGATCATAATGATTATCCTGCCCTACTGGAATACCTCAAAGGAAATCAAGAGGATCAGCAGTTCCGCAAGAAGCTGGCATGGAAGGCTTTCCAGCATGTTGCCTCTTATGATTCTGCTGTTTCAGAGTGGTTGTGGAAACAATCCCACAAAGGTAAATACTTCAGTAATTTGCAGAAGGATTTGATCCCTTGTATGAATATTTGACAGCAAGCATGTTATGTTGTTTGTAGGAGATACATTTCCTCCAAGCTTTACTGTGCCTCTGGAGCTGAGGTCTACACTTCGGTACGGCGAAAATCCCCATCAGAATGCCGCCTTTTATGCTGACAAGAGCCTTTCTCTAGTGGGTGCTGGTGGCATCGCAACTGCTATTCAACACCATGGAAAGGTGAGTTGTTGGTCACTAGCTTCAGTTATTCAAGCAGTGAACTGACAGGTGAATTAATGAAATTTAAACAAGATGGCTGATACAGAAAGTATAACTTGCAAGACATTAAAGTTATACAAATTTGCTCATTTATTTATAATTTAACTGGAATGCATTTCTTAGACTGAATGATACCTGTCATGCAGTATTACCTATGTTTACATTTCCTGAAGAGTTCTAAAGGTTACATATTCCTTTACAGGAAATGTCTTACAACAACTACTTGGATGCGGATGCTGCATGGAATTGTGTGTCGGAGTTTGACAGTCCTACTTGTGTCGTGGTGAAGCACACAAATCCATGTGGAGTAGCTTCTCGACAGGATATCCTTGAAGCTTACAGATTGGCTGTAAGGGCAGATCCTGTTAGTGCATTTGGTGGGATAGTTGCATTCAATACAACAATTGACGAGGTATCAGAAGGCTGGCATCTTTGTAACTGCTAATTATTTTCTGAACTCTTCTATTCATATCTTACTATATGTTTAGGACCTTGCCAAGGAAATTCGTGAGTTCCGGAGTCCTGTTGATGGCCAAACAAGAATGTTCTATGAGATAGTGGTCGCACCCGGCTATACAGAAAAGGGCCTTGAGATTCTCCGAGGGAAGTCAAAGACACTGAGAATACTCGAGGCTAAGAGGAGTGGAAAGGGGATGCTTTCACTTAGGCAGGTTGCTGGTGGGTGGTTGGCTCAAGAGTCTGATGATGTTACCCCTGAAGACATCACCTTTACCACCAAGTCGAAGAGGGTTCCCCAAGAGAATGAGCTCTCTGATGCCAAATTTGCCTGGCTTTGCGCGAAGCATGTTAAGAGCAATGCCATTGTAATAGCCAAGGTTTGTGCATTCTTCTCAGCTGCTGCATAAGTTTTTGGAGTCCACACACCTGTTGACTTACTCCATCGCTGCAGAACAACTGCATGTTGGGAATGGGAAGTGGTCAGCCAAACAGGCGGGAAAGTCTCAGAATCGCCTTCAAGAAGGCAGGAGAAGAGGCCAAGGGAGCTGCACTGGCTAGTGATGCCTTTTTCCCCTTCGGTAAGAGAAGCAAGCATTTCTCGTTTATCCTTGGGACTATTTGGCTCGTTGATTTTTGTCGAGTGACTGGGCTGTCAATTTTGCAGCTTGGAACGACGCTGTTGAGGAGGCGTGCCAGAACGGCATCGGAATCATTGCTCAGCCCGGCGGCAGCATGAGGGATGATGACTCTGTCGACTGCTGCAACAAGTATGGAGTGTCGCTCGTCTTCACCGGTGTTAGGCACTTCAGGCATTAGCACCATGGCCATGGCTGCTCGGCTTAGATTAGGGAAGAAATGAGCTCGGAAATTCCGGAATAAGAGTTCAAACTTTGATTTTGGAGGCTGCAGGTTGTAGAGTTGGAGTCGTAGAGCTGCTTCTGAAGAGTGGCTTTTGGTACGGTATAATTTGTTTGGTGAGCTCGAGGGGAACATGTCTATCCTCGAGCTGCATAAGCTAATGTTGGTGCTAATTGTCGCGAGTTAAGTTATCGCGTGAATTGCCTCTGGTTATTGAGGAGTTAATCTGTGGAAGGCATGTCTGAGTTTTGGCTGAGACTGAATGCTCTGAGTTTCAGGCGATCAAAAGCCTGCCATGGCTGAAGAAACAAATTATACCATGTTCCGGCGCCGAACATTCGCAGGCGTTCTCATCCAGCTCGACGGCAGCCACCGAGCCACGGCCCGCACAAGAACAGCTTCGGCGCGGTGGTCGTCCCCGGCTCCGGCCGGACAGCCATTAGTCACCGGCAGCAAGCCAGTGATGGCACTGTTGCACGCGTTACGCCGGCGGCGTCGGCGGCATCAGCCGCCTAGACAGGCACGATCGCAACCCAACAGTTAGGGCACACCGCCGCTGGAGGCCCCGTTTCATTGCGGAATCGCCATCGATGAGACCAGGGCGGTGGATCGACGGCGCCGCGTACATTGTTGCCGGCGACGAATCGAGTGCCGCGTGCAGATCGGCTTTACTAGGGTTTCGAGGAAGGGCGTGCTGGTGGGTTGCGACTTGCTCTTGCCATGGACGGGAGCTGTGGCAGCCGCCGGCGGATGGACGGGGAGCAGGGGAGGACGAGAAGCTTGCGCTGCCATGGAAAGGAGGGCTTATTTGTAAGTTACAGGGTTGATTTGCAAAATACTGGATCGTGACTAATAATCGCGATCCAAACGAGAGGGTTTTGTGAAAATTATTGGATCGCGATCCAGTTCAGGGGTCTTTCTGCATAATTTTGGATCGTGACTAATAATCGCGATCCAGTTCAGAGGTCTTTCTGCGTAATTTTGAATCGTGACTAATAACCGCGATCCAAATCAGAGGGTTTTCTGAAAAATATTGGATCGCGATTATTAATCGGGATCCAAAATGTAGGGGGCGTTTTGTTAAATCTCCAGGCCGGCCGCGCCGCCGCCGCCGACCGCCGCGAATCCCCGCCGCCCCGTGCCCCGCGCCACCGCCCGTCGCCGAACAAAACCAGACGCGGCGCCGGCGCCGGCGTAGTCATTCCCCACCCGCGCCGCTGCCATGGGCCTGGAGGCCAACCCCGCATCGACGCCACCCACCATGGACGAGAACGAGAAGAAGACAAGCAGCAGCCTTTGGGGAGCAAGCAGCGGGTGAGCGAGCCTGCGTGCGCGCTGCCATCAGCACGATGGCGTGCCTCCACTACTCCACCTCCATCGCCGACCTCCACCGCCAGATCCTCGCATTGGAAATTTGGAATCTACCTCCACCGCCACCATCAAAAGAAGTCCCCGCTGCTCACCTCGAACAGCACGAACACGGGAGCCGAGCATGGGTTCTCACCCGTTCTGGCTTCAGCAATCAACATTGATGAGAGTACATGGCAAACAATTCCAGAAGATAGCGACGCTCTGCTCTGTTCGCTGCTCTGTTGCCTTGTGATTTCAGAAGGCTGCAGTCGCAGTGACAGGGTTGTGGTGCAGTCTGAAAACTGCGAGCTGGTTTTGTCTCGTGAGAGCGAAGCGAATGGTAGTTTCTCTTTCAGAGGTCCAAAAGGGGGCAAATTCTTGCGATAATTACAGCTGATCGCTGAAGCTTTGGATTTGCAGAAATAAGTGTTCGTTCAGAAAGAGGCTGTCAGCTTAAATGAAGAGCCACAGTACTGTACTGGCTGCCAAGAACGTGCGATCCATCGTTTTCCACGTTTCAGGAGCATGTGGCACAGGGAAAGTGGGGGTCTGACGATCCGAGCATCGGCGGGTGTCAATATCTGCTGATCGTTTCCGATTAGCCAGATTATTACGAGCAGCTGGGAGCTACTACAGCGAAAGCGATTCCTTACCTGCCTGCCAATGTGCTCCCTCTCCTTTTGATGGTCCCCTATGCTCTTCAAGCTGGGAGTGGCTCGTCCCTCTGACTGGATTAGATATGGTGGTGAGATGATTCACTGCTTTGTTTCTTTATCCCAGGGTTCCTTCTGCCTCTATCACACAACATATCTTTTGTAGTAGGAGTAACTTGCCTTGTGTGCACTTGAAAGATGCAGGGGTGATTTTTTGAGGATTGGATTCAGACCAATAATTGGATCAACCAAGATGACTGGCTTCCTCAATGGGTATCTTTTATCTGTACGGCGATTGATGTGAGCCAGACCTGAACGAACTGCACAATCGGTCAGGTATAAGTGGAGAGTGTGAATGATGTGTACTCCTAGTACAGTACGAGTAAATTAAATTATTAATACTGCCGCCGCACCATGCATCTAGAAGCATAAACAAGGTTGACTGAACTGGAACCTTGACAACCAAAAGGAAGAGGGGTTCGAGAAATACTAAAACAGGGGTTAGGAAAAACCAGAGCTGATTCATTTGCTGTTTCTTCTTTCTGCTGCCTCATTTTCTGATCAAGCTGCCGATTCATTTGCTGTTTCTTCTTTCTGCTGCCTCATCTACGGGGTTAGAAAAAAACCAGAGCCAAAGGAAGTAGAAAAGTGGTGGTCTGCGGCATTCAAGGTTTCCAATCGGGGACGCAAGAGGTTAATTCTGCAAGGACGTTGTCACAGTCCACACATGACAACACCACGCACCGGACACCATCTCATCGTATCACGGGGGCAGACAAAAGTCGCGGCCGCGCGGCGGCATCAGGCACTGGGGCACAGGTAAAAGAAGGCTGCTGCCTTTCCTCCTAGTGCGTGGAGCTCAAGCAGTGCAGCTACAGCTACCTTGCTTGCCGTCTCCACTTCTACCAGGACCTGCTCTCCTCTTCCTCTTCCTCTTCCTCTCCTCTCCACGGCTGCTTGGTGAAATCAAGCTCCACCCCATGGCCATATCAGCCGGGCCGGGCGCTGGTGAGTTCTTTCTTGCTCAGCTTCCTCGTTGCTTGGTGGCGCGTGGCGCTAATTTGAGCATGTCTGTTCGTGTGCCAGTTGTTTTTAGCTGAATTTTTTATGTGCAACTGGGGCCTTTTGGGTTTTGGAAAGTCTTCATTTGTATTGTTAAGGACATGGATAGGATCGTTGTGGTAGCATGTGAGTGTATTCAGTGGCCTCTATGCTGCTGGTTTAGATAATTTTTGTGGGATTTTGGATCTGGATGCAGAGGCTGTACAGCAAGATGTATTTCTGACTGTTGCGTGTGTGACTTGGTGCAGTAGCTACTAGTTCACTAGTTTGGGTAGGCTAATATAACTGAACTAGGATTTATTCTTGAATAGTTTGGCTTGCTACGCATTTTGGCATGTGATTTGGACAGTCGAAAATAACCGAGTAAAAAATAATTTCCATGAAAAAGACACCTTGGCCTTAGCTAAGTATTTAGAGTGAAAATTCAGCCCATGCTAGCGTGCGATTTTGTTTCACTTAGGTATTTAGAGTGTTTTTTTTTCTTCTATGAACCATGTGAGCTTTGTTTTAGAACTTCATGCCCCTCCTTATTAATTCATAGTATTGGGTAATTTTTGTCCTTGTAAGCTCTGATGTTGGAAGCTGTTTCTAGGAAGTTTGATAGCTCAGTAGGAAAAACATGAACATAGTGGCCCCTCTTTAGGATCTGCTTTAGATTATCACGTTCTATCAGTAGCTGAATATTGTAAGAAAAACTTTAGGATTCCTCGTTGATTTTGAAGCACGTAGTGACTTCTAAGCAGTGCTCAACGGCCGAGTGCCCTCGTGCCACGGGTTTTCTTTCCTGAGGCAGTGCATTTCATCCATGAACATAATTGCTTATCACATAATTCTTTTTCCAAATTATAATTGCTTATCACATAATTCTTTTTCCAAATTTCTTTGGAAAAACGAAAGCCATATTTCGGCGTAAATTCAGTGACACGCTTGTCATTTCCTTGCACAACCTAGTAACTTTTATTTGATGTCTCTGAGGTAAATAAATCTTCTGTGGTTTGCCATATCAAAACAGGGCAGTATGGATTCCAGTGAGAGCTCTCCTCCTATAGTTTGAAGTGGGATTGTCAGAGCAAAACCTGCTGCCATGGTATGCGAATTTGAAACTCCTTTCCTATTTGTTTTTCTTCAATTTCCTTATTCTACAACATTTTTGTTTCTGAATTTCCGTTCCTTTTAACTGCTTAGGTTGATGATAAGAATGAGCCTGCTGGAGAAGGGCTGCCTGATGGTTGGATGAAAGAATGCAGACCTCGAAAGAATCGACATGGATCTAGAATGAAGGGTGATACGGTATATTGTAGCTTCCCTGATTAAATTGGGGAAATACCTTAAATGCACTTTTCTTATTTTGACCTTGTATCTCTAACATGTTATTTCATATGTACTTATGGTTGCACTCTGATGCCTTACTTTCTATATAGCCCTTAGTTTTGTAATTGTAACCAATCTGTTCATCTGATCTTCACAGTTCTATATTGATCCGATCCATGGATACGAGTTTCGGTCTCTTAAGGATGTATACCGTTATCTTCAGTCTGGAGATATCAGTCAATGTGTCAGGTTACCAATCAAGAGAAAAATCGAGGATCTGCATGGTGCAGGAGACCAATCTCTTCATGTAAGTTGCTGCTTCGAATATTTACCTAGATCTATATCTTGAAAGTATAAACAACTCACTAGGTACAATGTGATGTATACAGTAGATGCAAATCAAGAGTTCTATTTTAGGTAGTACATAAATTCAGATACCCTATACGCACCTTTGACACAAGCATTGTTGTTGATATTCGTTGATTCTGTGATGGGTACTATGCCACCATAAGTTAGGGAATGATCCATCTTATGGTGGCATAGGCTTCATGCTAAATTATAATTTGGTTGTTCTGTCCTTGCCTTCGTTTTTTTTTAAAAAAAAAAAGTTGTAGCTGAGTGTATGGGAATTATTTGTTCTTCATATTGTTTCATTTCCTAGTTATCTGTTACTATGCAAACTATTGATCTTCGCTTTGTAAAATCAGACAGGACGATCCTTAGATTGTACACATCTGGATCAAGTCAATGAGTTGAACCAATATGAAGTAGGACTTACCGAGCCACTGAGGGATGCCTGGCTTAGTCCAGATAGTGGATCATCGAAGGCTAACAATATAAATTCAATTCAAGGGGGGTCTGATCAAGTTGAAGCTTCAGAAGTCAGAGGTAACCAATCAGGCTCTGAAGAACACACTCCAGTGGAAGCTGAATCTGTGACCAGGAAAGGATCAAATGTGGAGCAGAAAACCAAGGAAAGAAAACGCAAAATGAAATCTGTCAAACAGATGGCCACACCTCTTCGATCATCACCTCGTTTGGCTGCACTGAAGATGAGCCAGGAAGCAAAGGATGCATCCAGAGATGGATGTATGAGCACACAGACTGATATAACCAATCAATTACAACCAAAGCAAGTCAAAAATCCTAGACGAAAGGCTAATTCCTCTGTACTTCCTGAGAAAAAAGATGGAGCACCGGGTTCGTCAGAAAAGATTGAAGACAATTACTGTTTAGTTCCCAGTCAAATACGAGCATCAGCCCCATGCCCTTCATCAGATGTCGGATGCCAGAATGCTCTAGTGGGGGTGCCTGTTCCGCAACAACAAGTAGGTTCAACAGCTGATGGTATGCCTGGATCTGCGTTGTCTTCACTATTTCTACATGTCTGGTCAGACCCTTGTCTTCAGTTTGCATTCAGGACTCTCACTGGTGATATTCCTGTTCTTAATGACACTCTAGCTGCTGCAAACTATTTCCTTCCACATCAGACCTTGAATAAAGGGACAACACCCAATTTTTCCTCTTCGGCTTATGATGGTACTATAAACCATGCCCAAGTCAACCATGTCGGCCTGTCAATGCCAAGGCAATCGGAAAATCTCTACAACAGTGGTTGGTTTCCTCCCCAGTGAATTCCATCCTTGGAAAATTACTGCATTCCAAAGGAAAACTAAAAGCGTGCTCCAGACCTAGTGTTCTTAGCGCCCTTCGTTAGGTACCTTGACAAGAATGCATGCTTTAAACAAGACAGCAGCTTGTTGTAACTGTGTAGAGGATCCATCGTTAGTAGGAGACTAATGTTGCTTTTGTATGAAGCTGCCGGCATACTTCCTGTACTTTGTGTTTGTGTAGTGACCTGACGTGTAGTATTGACTTGTTCGCCATTCCAATGTATTGCCGCTTGTAACTTAACTAGGTGACATGCACTGAGCGTTGGACTTTAAGTTCAACCAAAAACTGACTTCTCTTTTGCTGGTCAGTATTTCTCTTTTGATTTGAGTAGCCAATGTCGTTGTTAGGGTACTCGCTTCACTGATTAATGAAGTTCACGAGTGTGGCTGGCATTTGGCTTGTTCTTCGTTCGGCTCACCACCCTATGGTTGGGTGTTTGGTTCTAATTGTGGATGGCTTCATCAGTTGTTGGGAGATGATTGGATGTCATGAGAAGGTACTCAAGTACAGATCACTGGCCTTGAACGATTTCCGTAAACTATGATGAGAACCGCGAAGGAATTTTATGTACTGCCATTTGTTATCCTTTATAGGTTGAAATCTTTGGGAGATGATCGTGCAATAATGCTGGATGTGCAGTGGGCCTAGACTTTATCGACTGTAAAAGTAGTGCCTAAAACTACCTAAAAGTTCCTGACTTCTGCGAACAAAGCTGATTTGGTCTCCAAATGGAGTAAACAGATAGAAAGTTAGCCAATGATTGTTGTTACTTACTGAAGCCGCTGCTGCCATAATGAGCTGAAGATTCGGCCTGATAATCTGATCCTATCTATAGCATGATAGACTACAACTTTTAACAGAATAATGCTCTAATCGACAGCAATTAAGATATCTGCCTCTTCCCTATAGGCATATAAACAATGAAACAAGATGCATATTCTTTGGATATGTTATAATACACACGCATGGGTTGCCGCTAAAATAGCTAGGCATGGCACGTACAAAGCCAAGATACTTTTCCTAGCAACTAGACATTTGTTGTTACCTGCTTCAGTTCAGCTTTCAAAATTCAAATTATATTTCGTCCTCTCTTTTCTCTTTTGCACTTTTTGGTTGCATTAACTATATATCAAATAATTTACAAAATTATTCCTCTTGTTTCTTGAGTGCACCGACAAAAATGAGCTTTATTTTCAGATGGGAATCTTTTCGGGACCTGTTGTTATGCAGTCAGAATTGGCCCCTGTTTCAGTAACAAAGAAGCAAGGCAGTGAACTGAACACTGATCACCGCTAGTTGCAAAGACCCAATAAAACGAAATTAAAATGACTCTACTTAAGAAATTTTATATACGAGTTAGATGAACAGGACAATTGGGATATATAAAACGTCTACGTTTCAAAAATTTCAGAGTTGGGAGGCCTATATGGTTAGGGTTCAGAGGTTGGTAAGAACTAAAGTTTATGCTCATCTAGACATTCTCTCGGCTTTTCCAAAAGATTACAAACTAAAATATGAAGACGATTTGAAATAACCAACAAGGTTCTCTAGTTCAGAGGTCAAGTCTGTGGCAACCGTGGGTCCTTGCATGACAGCGACTTGAGACCTATGAAATGAAATGATTGTGAGTTCATGAGTCAGTTTCAGTACAGCACTAACGGCTGTTACCTACGCCCTACAGCACAATGCATTGCTAAAGCTGACCGACCACAAAGAAAGATTAGGAGCACCAGAAACCAGCGCTTAATCTACTCTTAAATTAGCGCTGACAAGAATGCCGACAAGTCTGGTGTTTTGAAGTACGTACATGGCCACTGAAACGATAAACGCCGACGAGCAGAAAAGGAAATTTTGACATTTGTCAGTATCATTTCTTCAGAACTAAATTGTCAGATGATCGAATGTGAGGCACATCTGGTGACCTCTACAGCTGGTCGTCGGCTGATCGACGACACCTGGTCGGACAGCAAAAGCAGAAAACGGAATTCTAAAGTGAGTAGTCGCATGTACTACACATGTGCTTGCGTGCCTGCAGAGCAACGAGCCAAAGCCTGAAGGATTCACTCACTCATCACTCCTTTTTCTGTGTCGTCACACAGCCATGAAAAATCCTTCCGTGTCTGCTACACCACCGCCCCGGTTGGTGCTCGCCAGTGCGGTTGTATCTGTTAGAATATGAAAATGACAGAGAGACAAGTGTACAGTGAAATTGGTCCCCATTCTATTGATCTCAGATTACATATTTATAGGAGAATACAACATGAGTGTTATAGCTGTCATTGAATTGCCCTGGTAGTGGTAGCAATTCATCCTCCTTCTAATGCTAGCAATATTGCTCCTTAACCATGGCAATAACCATGCCTTAAGCATGGCAGTTACAATGTTTTAACCATGGCCATCATGGCTCAGCCATGAGTGCTGCAGTGACGAGAGCAAATAATATTTGTAACACTCCCCCTTTTGATCGAGTCCATGCACCTTGAGATCAACGTGTTCTTTAATTCCTTTGAAAAACCCTGTAGGAAAAAATATAGGAATAATATGTGTGGTGATTACTCTATCATAAACCTGTAAGGTTTAAGGAGTAATCTATGCCTTTATTTCTATCTCCAGAAAAATCCCGATGGGGAAAACATGAGATAAGGCATATGCTTGCATCAAACACTGTCTCATTAAAAACTTTGTATGAGAAAAACCTTATGGTAAAAACTCATAAAAGAAAAGAGTACAATGTGAAGCGTCTAACGAGGTTCATCATTCAGAGAGTCTCCCCTTGAAGCTTGCAAGTCTCTGAGCCGTCTCATACCGATTCCCTTGACACACTTCTCGAACGAGGAAGTAGGTAGGGACTTAGTGAAGAGATCTGCCAGATTATCACAAGACTTTGTCGGTAAGATGTCTATTTCTCCACTTTGCTGAAGCTCATGGGGATAAAACAACTTAGGAGCGATATGCTTGGTGATATTGCTCTTGATGTAGCCTGTTTGCATCTGTGTAATACAAGCGGCATTATCTTCATAGATAATGGTGGGAGATTCTGAGGAATCAATACCACATGATTGCTCAATGTGGTGTATCATTCTGCGGAGCCACACGCATTCTCGTGATGCCTCAAATAGTGCGATGATTTCAGAATGATTGGTGGAGGTAGCCACTAATGTTTGTTTAGATGACTTCCATGATATGGCAGTTCCTCCATGAAGGAATACAAAACCTGTCTGTGATCTGGCATTGTGGGGATCAGACATATAACCAGCATCAGTGTATCCAACCAAGCTAGGATCATTAGTTTTCTGAAAGAATAAGCCAAGATCCTTAGTTCCGTTCAGGTACCTAAGGATTTGTTTTCCTCCAGTCCAATGACGTTTAGTCGGGGCAGCACTATATCTTGCCAACAGATTCACTGCAAATGCAATGCCAGGCCTGGTACTGTTTGCGAGATACATGAGTGCTCCAATGAGACTAAGATAAGGATATTGCGGTCCTAGTATCTCTTCTCCTTCTTCCCGTGGTCGGAAAATATCTTTTTCTTTCTCGAGGGATCGAACAACCATGGGAGTCCTATTTGGATGTGCTTTGTCCATATTGAATTTCTCCAATAATTTCTGTACATAGACAGATTGGTGCACTAAAATTCCTGAGTGAAGGTGCTCGATTTGCAAACCTAAGCAAAATTTGGTTTTACCCAAATCCTTCATCTCAAACTCCGTCTTAAGATGATTTCGCGCTTCATCAATATCTTGTGTGTTGCCAATGATATTTAAATCATCTACATACACCGATATAATACAAAATCCCGTGGAGGACTTTTTTATGAAGACACAAGGGCAATCATCATTATTAGAGTAACCCTTCTGCAGAAGGTACTCACTCAGTCGGTTGTACCACATTCTTCCCGACTGTTTAAGACCATAGAGTGATCTTTTGAGTTTTACACAATACATATTGCGATTTGCGCTTCCATTCGGTATAGAGATCCCATCGGGGACCTTCATATATATGTCCGAATCTAGTGACCCATATAAATATGCGGTCACGACATCCATCAACTGCATAGATAGACGTTTTTGAGTTGCCAGTGATATTAAATATCGGAACGTAATTCCACTCATGACTGGAGAGTATGTTTCATTGAAATCAATGCCAGGTCTCTGCGTGAACCCTTGTGCTACAAGCCTCGCCTTATATCGCACCACCTCATTGTTTTCATTCCGTTTCCGGGTGAAAACCCATTTAAAACCCACAGGGAAGGTTTTTGGAGGTGTAGGTATCACTGATGAGAATACCTCTCTTTTATTGAGGGAGGCTAACTCTGCTTCAATTGCTTCCTTCCATTTGTTCCAGTCCGAGCGCTTCTTGCACTCTACCATGGATTTTGGATCTGGTTCATTTTGGATGGTATCTGCAACTGATGAGGCAAAGTATGTGTCGACAATTGTAGTCTTACGATCGAATGATTCTCCAGAATCAACATAGTTTATGGAAATTTCATGCACCCCAGGTAACGGCTCGGTATTTCCCAATACGGCAGCGTCGGGGCGTTCCAATGTCCCATCATCAGAAATTGAGTGCACTGTTGATGTGGGAAGTGGATTGGTTAAATCCACTTGGTGTCTCTTAACTTGAGATTGAATTTCATTTACTGTGTCGGAGGATTCTTTCCTCTGTTTCCTCGTGCGCTTGCGAGGATTTGCCGTACTTCTTCCACTCTCTTTTGATGAAGGGAGTTGAATAGTTTTGTTTGGTACCTCTATTCTTTCCGGCACATTCCGTGCAGGAATGTATGATTTTGAGACACTTTTGCTCACAGTAAATGAGTCTGGCAAATTGTTTGCAGCGATCTGCAAATCAATGATCCTTTGAACTTGAAGTTCGGATTCTGCGGTACGAGGATCCTCCTTTAGGGTGTCTAAGGCATCCCAATTTATTTCCGGGCATTCAGTGTGATACTTGAATTCTCCCCCTAATGCCGGAAAATGTTCTTCGTTGAAGATACAGTCAGCGAACCGGGCCGTGAGTAAATCCCCTGTAAGGGGCTCCAGGTATTTAATGATCGACGGAGATAAATACCCCACGTAGATCCCCATTTTCCTGTGAGGGCCCATTGATGTACGCTTTGGTGGTGAGATCGGTACGTATACTGCGCAACCGAATTTCCGCAGATGGGAAATACTAGGAGGATCACCACGAACCAATTGCAGCGGGGAGGCTGTATGGTATGCAGTTGGGCGCAATTGTATTAAGTCACCAGCGTGTAAGACTGCGTGACCCCAACATGAGGTTGGTAGGTTACAATTTTGCAATAGTGGTCTAGCAATGAGCTTTATTCTCTTGATAAGAGATTCCGCTAAGCCATTCTGAGTATGAACATATGGTACAGAATGTTGGACTTCAATTCCTAAGGCCATACAATAATCATTGAAGGCTTTTGAAGAAAATTCTGCTGCATTGTCCAATCTGATAGATTTTATCTGATGTTCAGGGTGACTTGCTCTAAGTCTGATGACTTGTGCAATAAATTTGGCAAAGGCATGGTTCCGTGTCGATAATAGACACACATGAGACCATCTTGTGGATGCGTCTATTAGAACCATGAAGTACCTGAATGGTCCAGATAATGGTTGAATGGGGCCACAAATGTCACCTTGAATGCGTTCAAGAAACTTTAGTGGTTCAGCCATTATTTTGAGAGGTGAGGGTCTCAAAATTAATTTTCCAGTTGCACATGAGGTGCACACAAAATCTGATGATTGTGGGAATTTTCTGTCGCTCATGCCATGTCCACTTGAATTGCTCATGATTTTTCTCATCATCCCCATGCCAGGATGGCCAAGGCGTTCATGCCAAGTTTTGAATGCATCCACATTCTGAAAAATCACTTTGTATGCAACATGTGGTACGGGTTTGATATATGTGTAGTACAATCCAGACGGGAGAGAAGGCACCTTTTCAAGTGTCTTTTTGCCATATCCAGTATGTTTGGTAAAAAGGAGGAATTCCTCATTGTTTTCTTCATATGTTTCCACATGAATTCCATTTTTTCGGATATCTCTATAACTTAGTAGGGTACGTGTTGAATCGGGATACAATAATGCCTCCTCGATACTTATTTGTGTACCCATTGGAAGTACGATAGTGGCCCTGCCGGCACCAACAATCGTAGCATCGCGTCCCGCGATGGTCAAAACTTGTCCTTCTCTCTTTGTGAGAGTTTGGAAAAATTTGACTTCCCTAAGTATAGTGTGAGTGGTACAACTGTCCACTAGGCATATCTCTTCTTCCATTGGATTGACTCCCGTAACAATCTATATAATGCAAAATTTAAATTCATAAGAATAAGTGCAAAATATAGTAAACACATACAAATATATTAATATAGCATGCATGTGTAAAATTACAATTCATAAACATAGCAACATCATGTCTTCATTACAAGAACTTTATTTCAAATTTAAACGCTAAAGCTATGGAGTCTAATTGAGATATCCAAATATGTCGTTGGAGAATTCCACGAGCATCTTGTCAACGTCGTCCACAGAGTCTCCCGGTGCATTTGATGGAGTCTTGGTGTTGCTCGGTCCCGCTCCTTGAGAGATGGGGTCCATAGCTCCAGTCTCCGGCACTTGAGAGGCGAAGTGTGCTTCGTACTTCTGGGTGTTCTGTGTATGACCCATGGACTTCATGTATAGATCAACAAGATGCTTAGGGGTCCTGCACTTCTTAGCAATATGATTGTTGCAACCACACCTAAAGCAGGCGATTTTGTTGCCACCATCATTTTTGGGCTTAGAAATGCCTTTCCCCTTTTGGTTGTTACCACCTTGCTTTCTGGCTCTCTTGCGCTTGCCCTTGCCTGAGGAATTTCCAGTCTGCATGTTCCCATTGGGTACATTTTTCTTCGCATTAGCATGTACTTCAGGCAGTGGTGCAGTGCCCAATGGGCGCTGGTTTGAGTTCCACACGGTGAGCTCATGGCTCTTTTCTGCCTGTTTCAATGTCTGAATGAGCGAAGAGTAGACTGTGAAATTCTTCTCCCGGTATTGTTGAGTAAGTATCCTTTCTGATGGGAGCATTGTAGACAAAATTTTCTCAATTTTCTCCGCTTCAGAAGGTTCTTTCTCACAAAACCGGAGCTTAGCGCAAATCTTATGAAGAGCATGGTTGAACTCATCTACAGTTTTGAAATCCTGTAGGCGTAAGTGGTTCCACTCATGCGTTGCCTCTGGGAGGATAATAGCTTTATGCTGTTCATAGCGATTTTTTAGAGATGTCCATAAAGCGAGTGGATCCTCCTCATACATGTACTCCATTTTCAAATCCGGATGGATATGATTCCTCATCACTTTCAAGGCGGAGTATTTAGACATGTTAGAGTGGGTAACAGTCCCTTCAGCTGTTTGATCTATACATCTGTACAGTCCAAGGGTCGACAGATTCACTTTGACATCCATCGCCCAAGCAGGGAAATTGGAACCATCAAGAGCGAGGATATCAAACTCTTTGGTTGCCATCTCACCTACATTGTGATAGCCAAAAATTTTGAGAAATTATGGCATATTTATGCAATGTTATGTGAATTCAAAATGAACTCGAACAAGAAAATAAACAGCCTCAATAAATTGGATAAACAGCAATGGCCATCGCATGATTAAATAGCTCGATATTCATTTTCCAAACACATGATGATCATATTTGGGTATTCACTATCTAAAAATAGTGTAGAGCCCTCGGTGGTTTTTGAATGCCACTTTGATATATGACCAAATTTGAAAAATGAACAGAGGAATTTATAGCGTGTGCCATGGTGTTTAAAAAGAAATTCTGAGTTTGAGGTGCAAGGCGCTATACAGAGGTATGCGTGAGTCCATTTCATCTCAGACTTCAAAGA
This sequence comes from Eragrostis curvula, assembly GCA_007726485.1. Classification (NCBI taxonomy): domain Eukaryota; kingdom Viridiplantae; phylum Streptophyta; class Magnoliopsida; order Poales; family Poaceae; genus Eragrostis; species Eragrostis curvula. Next base: position 90,600 of record RWGY01000036.1, on the reverse strand, counting down.
ATTCTTCCAATTTAGATGCAGTATTGCATTAAAAATAAATTAAGGCAGGGCGAGGTAAGTAAACTTGCAAAAATACTTGTAAAGATAAAGGACATGGAAATGCGTACGTGCTGAACAAAACTTTATTGAATTAGACAACCGTAGGAAATAAAACTGAACCAACAAAGTTCAGACTAACAGCAGGAAGGTAAACTGAACTAACAAAGTTCAGACTAACTTTGGAATGTAAACTGAACGAAACAAAGTTCAGGCTGGAAGTAAATTTCTGTAGAAATTTAAATCTAAGCATAATGAAAAATTATTTGGCGGCTTTCTCCGCTGTAGGTCCAGCGAGCGCGCATGGAGGCGAACCCAAGCCAGCAGGCCGCCGTCGTCGCTGTCGCCGGTCTGCTGCCGTTCGCTGCAGGCTCCCCACGCCCCTGGACCCCTTCCGGTGCCACGCTCAAGCCTCCCCCTCACCTGAGGGTGAGGGATTCCCGGCCGATGTCGGCACATGACCGGTTGAGATCATGTTGCGGCGCAGCCCGGGGCGGCGGTTGGCCGCCGCAGTCGCGGTGGTGCGTCCAGCGAGGAGAGTGGTCGGAGGAGGAGGCGGTGGAGGAGCAAGTGCGGGCTCCTCAAAGCCGTGCGGCGCCATTGCAGCCGTGCCGGTGCTGCTGGAGCCTCCCCCGGTACTCATGTAGAAGGGAGGAGCTCCGCGGCGCGCAGCGATGGTTCCTCTGAGGAGGAACTCTGGCGGCGCTGCTTGGCTTGGAGTGGACCCCGGTGATGCCGGTGTGTACTCCGGCGACGGTGCACGGCGCGGCGATGCCGTGGCGAAGGTGTGCTCTTCATTAGAAGAGCCAGTGCCACGACGATTGTAGCTTGTCCAACCATGGCGAGGGCAGAACGCCGTCACCATGTCTGGCACCTCTTGCGGCAGCCCCTGGGGCTGCAGCCGCACCTTCGCCGTCCACCCATGGGACTCACAATGATGCGGTGACTGCACCAGAAAGCGTCCTGGTGCAGTGCATGTATCCGGCATTACCGGAGGACCGCAACGGGTGGCGAAGGTGCTTGAGTCGCTGCTCGTTGCTCTACGGGCAGTGGCGCCGTTCTCGCGGCGTCTTCCTCCATAGCTAGTGAAGCTTGAGGGAGGAGACCGGGGGGCACGCCCCCTGCCACGACGAGAACGGCGCACAGCAGGGGCCCGAAGGAGCGACGTGAGGATGCGACGAAGTTGGCGAGCGCGGAGATGGCGGGGAAGGGAAGAGGTAGCATCGCAAGGAGCCATTTCTTACCCTTATTGCTCTCTGCTGCTCAGTGGTTGAACTGCTGATAACGTGTTAGAATATGAAAATGACAGAGAGACAAGTGTGTAGTGAAATTGGTCCCCATTCCATTGATCTCAGATTACATATTTATAGGAGAATACAACATGAGTGTTATAGCTGTCATTGAATTGCCCTGGTAGTGGTAGCAATTCATCCTCCTTCTAATGCTAGCAATATTGCTCCTTAACCATGGCAATAACCATGCCTTAAGCATGGTAGTTACAATGTCTTAACCATGGCCATCATGGCTCAGCCATGAGTGCTGCAGTGACGAGAGCAAATAATATTTGTAACAGTATCTACCGTCCAGTGACAGACAGGAAACTCTCTGTTTTTTTCCCCTACCAGCGGCAATGCTCTTTTGGCCGCTTGATGGTCCGCAATTAGCTTTGAACAAGTGACGTGACACCAAACCAAAAATCACTCGTTGATTTGTCATACGGTTGGTGCTACAACAACACAGCTCAGAGCCTCAGACAATTGCATGATGTTTTTGGGGCTCCCAACTAATCGATCACGCGCCTTGCAAATGTTGGTCGTTTGCTACTAGCTTTTTCTATCATTGTATATATCCTTCTGTTTGTTGACATTTTCACATCATGGGGATAGGTTGGTTGCTGTGGAGTGAGAAGTACGCAAGTCTCGACCTTCTTTTCCTGATGCAAGGAGCACGCATGTGTGAAATGTAAAACGGAACAAAGAACAAAAAGAAAAGAAAGCTACATCATGCATGTTGTGATGACTGACAGAAAAGAGGAAAACAACACTGTAAAAGCTACTACTAGCACTGCCTAGTGGATTGTTTCTCTGGAGTAGTAGTAGAAACTTGAAACAGACTTTTGGAATGCAAGCTTTTTTGTCAAACAGCAGAGATTGTTGTCGGTGATGGGCTGTAGGCTGTTGCTCGATCTGCCGGTCCCTGTTCTTCGGCCCTGTTCGTTTCATGGGGGTCTAAAATTTAGAGAGGTCTAAAAAAAAGAATTTTATCATTTAAGAGTATTAAATAAAATTTAATTACAAAACTAACTGCAGAACCCCTGGTCTAATTCGCGAGACGAATCTAATAAGGGTAAGTAAGCCGTGGTTAGACGATGGTTACTGTAGCATTACTGTAGCAAAACATAGATTAATTAGATTTATTAGATTTGTCTCGTAAAGATGTACCTATCTGTAAAAAGGTTTTGTCATTAAACTTTATTTAGTACTAAGTTCTCTTTGTTTAAAAGCCTCTAAAATTTAGCGCTAAAACAAACGAACAGGACCTTCATTTCCTGAACAGCACAGCAAAATCATAGTATTTCCCTGAAGCCATGAGCTTGCGAGCCCGGCTTGGCAGACAAACATGTAAATGCCAATGCGGGCCATGGACGGGAGCACGCATGAATGCAAAACTCTCAACTGGGAGAGGTAGGTCTGGCCATGAAGGGGAAGAAGTCTGTATGCCCGTATGGTATGCTCGTCAGGTTGCAATTCACTCAAGAAGATATGCTAAAGAAGAAAATGAATCAGCCTACTAGTAGTACTGTTGCCGTGAACTGACTTGTGTCCCATTATGCTGCATCGATTGCTACTCCTGTCTCTTGTATAGGACAGTTGCAGAGACGTGGCTACCGAGTGGCCCTCTAGTGACCCACCGTGTCAGTCAAACGTTTGGTTGGTACTTGGGTTAGAGAGTAAGCAGATGCTTCTGTTCCTTCTTCATGTGATTAGCCGATAAAGAATTCAGAAAGAGCAGAGTGCCCAAATGGACAAGCACTGGTAACGAGATGGATGTTCTTTCTTAACGAATCTTTGGCGACGAGACATGAGGCTTTGGTTGTCTTTTGGTGCTTGAGTGCTGCTGCACCATTCTTTCAGTTGCAGATCAAAATTGTGAACTTTTTTCTTCAAATTCTGTCGCAATGAAAATTGTAAACCGAGCCTATGAACAACAAACGAAATGTTAAATTGAATTGAAGGATGGTTCAGAACGTTGATGATCAATATACAACCATATCCATGGAGAACATATACTAATTACAAAGATTAGATTTTTGTTGCCGGAACATCTATCCAACGGCATGCGGTGTCATCATCTGCTCCCGGCCAAATTAATCCAGCAGAGGGAGTGAGGGACGGGACACATGCACAGGCATCACGCGTGGTATATAAACACGCGCGCGGCCCACCCACCGGCGATCCAAGAACAATCCGCCCGTCCGAGTTGGCATCTTTGGCCAAAGCGTATCGTTGCCCAATCACAGATCTCCTCTCTCTAATCTCTCTCCCTCTCTTACTCATCTTCCCACCACCACCTGCCTGCCGCTGCTGCTTGCTCGTGTTGTGTAGTTGTGCGCCGCGTGGGAGAGGAAGAGAGGAGAGATGAGGGAGGAGATGGTGGTTGGCTTGTCGGCACCGGCGCCGGTGGGGCGGTGGGGCGCCGCGCCGCCGCAGGCGCTGCTGGAGAGGATGAAGGACTACGGCCAGGAGGGCGCCTTCGCGCTCTGGGACGATCTCTCGCCGGAGGACCGGGAGCTCCTCGTCCGGGACATCGAGGTGAGAGTCCAATGCGCTGTGGTCATGGTTGCCACGGGCCAAGATTTCGCGTCCCTGCGGGAAGGACTTTCTTTCCTCCGTAATTTCCTGTAACAGTGTGTTCTTCCGTTGGAATTGCTGCCTGAGTTTTTTACTTCTTTTTTCGAGTTGGGTTGTCGGTGAACTCTTCTACCCAAGTTGAGGGGCAACGCATAAAACTTAGCTTGGTGTGTTTATAAGGTCTAATTATTATGTCTACTAAAGCTTTGTTTTTGCATCGGAATTCTGCTCAATGGCTTGGTTCCGACTTAGAATTCGGTGCATAGATTTATTTTTTTATAAAGTTGTGAATGAATAGGTTACTTCACTTGATTTTATTAATGTTATTATAAAGCGATGGTTTCGTTGACAGCTTCCATCAGTTTTATCTGGGCAATCCACAATCCACCTATAATTATCATCAGTATTTTTCCTCTATGCAGTAGCACAACGAAAATCTGCACCAATCTTTTTTCTTCTGCCAGCTTACCATACTTTGTGCTCTATTTTTCAGAGTCTGGATCTTTCAAGGATCGATCGGATCATTCGACGCTCCCTTGGGTCACAAGGTTAGAGTTTGGTAACTATTCGTTGCTCTAATATCGCAATGTCACGTGCACCTTTAATTGGAGTTGTTAGTTATGTGGTGTCCTTCTGAAACACAGGCATCCCGGTGCCGGCCGTTGAGCCCGTGCTGGAAACCAGTGTCTCGAAGGTGGAGGACAGGTCTCCGGAGGACAAAGAAAGATGGTGGAAGAAGGGGCTGAAAGCCATTTCGGAGGGGAAGCTGGCCGTTGTCCTTTTGGCTGGTGGTCAGGTAATCTGAATTCTGAAAAGTGTTCTCCTAGATGGCTCCATGTCTATTTCTGTACTGAATTGACAAAAACTATCTTCATGGTTTGATTTCTTCAAATGTTTTCTGTGCAGGGAACTCGTCTTGGCAGCTCGGATCCGAAGGGATGTTTCAGTAAGTTTATTCAACCCCAGTCCTTGAATTTTTTTTTTTTTGGGTGAGGGAAACAGGGTAAGCCCCTACTGTAGTATAAATAATAAATATATAGAAAAAAAAAGTACCGCGAACTTTACAAGATCCTCTTAGTTCAGGAAGCCGAAGAGGGAAAACAAACTAAACTAAACTGCGCTGAAAAGAGAACTGAAAACTGAACAAAGTCTACTTTAGAGGAGTGAACAGCTCTGACCACCTATATAAAATTTGAAGTAGTGGTGGATTTCTAGAAAGGCTGTCCAACCGTAGTTTGACTGTGCTGTACAGATGAAGTCCTTGAATGTTATTTACTTGGCTACTGTTTTCCGAGCAAATTTTACTTGACTACCTATGTTACATGTGTAGTATTATGCATTTTAGTTTCCCTTCTGGAACCATAGAGATGCATGCTGTTGCTGCTGTGGATTATTTCTTGTCCCAAATGTTTTCTGGTTTTTCTTCAAAAACCAGGTGTGTTTCACATGTTATTTATTTTCTTCTATATATACTGTAGCATTTTACCCAATATAGCGAAAATAAAAGGTATTTACTTCCTCATTTCGTTCATCAATATTAGTGTATAACTGCCCCTTCTGTTATAATTTGAGGTCCTATTTTGTTTGATGGATATTTGAACTTGTGATTTTTGCCTCAGGCATTGGACTTCCATCTGGAAAGTCACTTTTCCAACTCCAAGCTGAACGGATTTTGTGCATTCAAAAGCTGGCTGCTCAATCTAGTGAAAGTAATAGCTTTTAATGCAACTTCTATTTGATTTTTTATCTGTTCTCTGCTTCACATCCTTACCCAAATTGAAAATGATTTTCAGGTCCGAGTAACACTGTGCCGATTCACTGGTATATAATGACAAGCCCATTTACCGATGCTTCCACTCGCAAATTCTTTGAAACCCGTAGATATTTTGGCTTAGAACCTGAACAAGTAAGGGCACGAAAAATTGTTCCTTGTGCTATATTACATGGAATTTCAATAAAATGCGTAACATTGCTGATTAACTAGTAAGAGTTTTGGTTCATAATTTGGTGGAACTATTTCTTGGCAGGTGACCTTTTTCCCACAAGGCACTCTTCCTTGTGTTTCTGCCGATGGCAGATTTATTATGGAGACACCATATAGGGTACCATCTTTTACTCATCTACTTCTGACCTCTCTTTACAGCCGTGAGTCAGAATTTTGGAGTTTGCAATTTGCTTTCTAAGTTTGATTAGTAGAACACAATTACTGAACTTCTAATGTAACTTTGGTGCCTACAACGTAACTTTGTTTTCATTTGGGTATCACCCATTGCTAAGTTGTTACATTCTTGTTGTCCATGCTGTGTTGATTGCTGAATGCCAGGTGGCAAAGGCTCCTGATGGCAATGGTGGAGTTTATGCTGGTAGTTCTCATAAACTTGTATCACTGACTGTGTATCAGATATTAAATAATCCTTTCTGAGGTTAAGTTTCACTACAATGGCACCACAGCTCTGAAGTCTAAAATGCTGATGGAAGATATGTCCGCACGGGGTGTAAAATATGTAGATTGTTATGGAGTCGACAATGCGCTGGTGAGCTTCCGCATTCGGAGAGAAATCCTTCCATTAATTTCCCTGTTCATTTTATAATTAGTGCTATGCATATAGGTCCGTGTTGCAGATCCTACATTCTTAGGGTACTTCATTGAAAAGGGCGTATCTTCAGCTGCTAAAGTTGTTAGAAAGGTACAGTCAAATGTTTCTCATGCTTCATCAACCTGTGGGCTATCATTCATTGTACTATGCACTTATGCAGTGCGTTGATAATCAATTGTATGTTGAACAGGCTTATCCACAAGAGACAGTTGGAGTATTTGTTCAACGGGGTCGTGGCGGACCTCTCTCTGTGGTTGAGTACAGTGAAATGGATGCGGCTATGACTACTGAAATTAATCAATCAACAGGACGCCTTCGTTACTGTTGGAGCAACGTATGTTTCTATCATCCTAGTCCCGGTTCCATCTGTCCCTAACTCCCTCTGATGAGAAGCTGCATGTATTTTGTTTTCCTTTTACAGGTATGCCTGCATATGTTCACTTTGGATTTTTTGAATCAAGTGGCAAACAGCCTGGAAAAGGACAGTGTGTACGTATTCTGTAGCTTTTGCCTCCTATCCAACTTATGTAATTCTGCCATTAACAATAGTGGACAACTATAGTTATTTAGTTGCAATTGACACATGGCTATTGTAAATGAGACAGTAACTTGAAGCACAGGATGTATCATAGGGCACCCACTTTGCAATTTTTTTTGTGAATCTGTAAAACATGTCATGTGCAGTAATTTTACCTAACAACAGGTATAATCCCCTTTCGTGATACTTGTTGGGTTTGCATTTTACGTGTTAATATTTGGAAACTTTTATGGCCAGATATCATCTGGCTGAGAAGAAGATTCCATCCATCCATGGGTATACGATGGGCCTGAAGCTTGAACAGTTTATATTCGATGCTTTTACTTACTCCCCATCAACAGCACTTTTTGAGGTTTGAATTCAATTAATCATGTTGTTCATGCTGTTTCTTTTCCTTAGAACAAGACAAACTTGTGGGTGCATTTCTGAAACATTCAGGTTTTGCGGGAAGAGGAATTTGCACCAGTAAAGAACGCGAACGGCGCAGCATATGACACCCCTGATAGCGCGAAACTTATGCTGCTCCGTCTTCACAGCAGATGGGTTGTCGCTGCTGGTGGCTTCTTGACCCATTCTGTGCCCTTGTATATGACAGGTATTTTTCTACCGATTTTTATATCAGAACAACATGGAGTTCCCTGACCATTTCTCTCATGATGCTTCCTTGATTTTACTCACAGGCGTTGAGGTTTCTCCACTTTCCTCCTACGCTGGAGAGAATCTGGAAGCAATCTGCCGTGGACGGACATTCCATGCACCAAGCGAGATATCATTTTAGAAGCTAAATAGACGCACTAGAGTTTCAGATATGGGATCAAACTGTTGTTGCATACTTGTGTATCTTTCGTAACAAGCCTCCTCGTCGAAAACAGTTCTTGGAATGCCTGGGGCTTCAGGTCATTCGCATGTAAATTCGTGGTGGTATTTTCAGCACGGTGAGGCTGTGTATTGCGCAGGCCATTGGATTGGAAAGCTCTTCCATTTACCGCCTCTTTTCATGTTATGCCCGTTAGCTTAGCTTCGCCTCCCTGTTGCCGGTCCTGCTGGTAGGTGCATTCTCGTAGCCTCGCCAGTCCGCTAAGCTGCCGCAATTGCCAGACATTAAGTGCCAACCAAGTTCTGATAGCAACGCAGTGAAGCATCTGGCTTCGTGTGGGGAAGGATTAACACAGTTGCGAAGAGCACCAGCAAGGTGCTCATAGCCACCCCAAGCCGCTAAGCTGCCGACTAAGACATGAAGTGCCGACCGCCACCGCCCAAAACAACTGATGGTCCTGGTGAAGGCCTTAAATGACAGCGCTTGCGTTTGCGTACTAAGTTCTGAATGGTCCATTCGAAACGTCACTCTAGGTTTCCATTCTATGTGGCAATACCACTGAAACCTATGCCTAAAGTGGCAAAACAAATGCAAAATGTCGTGATTAATGAGCTCGTTTAAACAAACCAGAGGGTAAAGCGAACCTCAAACATTGTTCCCTATCCTCATCCAGACGCCAAAACATGGAATAATAAAAAACTTGATCGTATCCTCATCCAAACACAAAAGATGGAATGGGACGAAACATCATATCGCGTCCGGGACCCGACTAGTCGTCCAAAGGCAACACTCAGAATTTAAACATGTCATCAAACATTCTCGTCAGCAATCGATGAAGTAACTTTCTGTCTAACCAACAGGAGGTTGCCCTTCAGGCTTGACAACGGTGTCCTGGTTGGGGGCGGTGGAGGCGGTTTCCTGGTTGGGGGCGGTGGAGGCGGTTTCCTGCTTGGCGGTGTCCTGCCAAAGAGAAAGGTCAGTTCGCAAATAGGTACCTATACTAATAAATAACCAGATGTGAACAATTGAACTGGGAATATTCAACTTCAAAGCAAACAGAATTGTGATCAAAATAAGGCATGCAGGTAATAAGATATTCAGAACTGTTAGACATTTTACAATCACATTTACATTCTTTTTCACTCAAGAAAGACTACAAACAAATCTGCTATTTTCTGCAACTGATCAAAGAACCTACAATTCATCATAAATTATCGATCATATCCAGTATATCATAGGTGAACCCAGCTATAAAGATCATGATAAAATCCTAGCTAAGCTCTATCAGTTGAAAACCTACGAATGAAACAACGAACAACTGAAACAAGACACACTCCTCATTCAGTTGATGCTTACTTTCTCAAGAAAGAATACAAAGAAATGTAACTAAGGCGCTATTTTCTGCAACTGATCAAAGAACCTACAATTCATAAATTATCGATCATATCCAGTACATTACAGGTGAACCCAGCTGTAAAGAACATGATAAAATCCTAGCTAAGCTCTATCAGTTGAAAACCTACGAATGAAACAACGAACAAATGATAAGACAATGGAGACAAGACACACTCCTCATTCAGTTGAGCTTACCTTCTCATGAGAATCTACAAGATGCTTGTGCTTTTCTAACGTAGACATCACTGCTTCATTACGTGAGATGATACTCGTCTTCAGGGTTTTCATGTCGGCCTTCAACACATACCAGGCTGCCAAAACATAAATCAGCAGAGCACCAAGAACTAATTAACGAAAAAACTGATTAAGAAGGACACTAAACAGCACAGCACAGGACAGCACAAGTTAACAAAAAACTGGTTGGTAGTAAAATCTTTAGCAGACATACATCCAGGTATGGCAATCAGCACAGCGCCATAAATTGCTAGACAGTTTATCATAACTGAGCGATTGATCTTGGATTTGATTTCATTGGTCAGCTGCCTTTCAGAGAGGCTATCAACCTTGGCAGAAAGGGCTCCAACTTGCTTAGCAAGTTCATTGATAGTGACCTAACAATATATTCCTGTTAGTGTCACAAGCAAAATATCAAACCAAAAGACAATTTGCTTAATACCTCAGGCGTTGATGCCTCCAAAGTCTTCAGGGTCTTAACAAGGTCTCCCACCAAGACTCCAACAGTCTCCCCGGCCTATAAGAAAATAATGAAGGTTTAGACATCAGAAACTAACATGGCAGGGAAACACATAAAGTGGGAGAGGAGAAACTACACTTGGAATACAATTGTACTATCAATTATCCGCTAAGGAGCAACTACCAATGACACAAAAGCAACTAGGTGAAGACATAGACCACCAAACAAGAGAGGTATTATATTTCTAACAAGGCCGTTAAATGACACGAGCAGAACTGATCAAATTGTGAACACTAAGCCATTAAATCAAGCTGAGAATGTGGAAGGACATAAATACTAGACATAAACCCCTTCCAAACACTTTATGGTGCATAATGCTGTGCAGCTGCATATCTTTACTCACGCTGCCACCAAGAATATAAAACTACCAAAATTATGACATTAAAGCATCATAGGAGTACAAGTCCAACAGCCTGTATGGCCAATGCAGTTCAAATACATCATCTAACATTTAAACTGGTAAATGTCCACACAAATTCATCACATTCAATACTACGAATTTTTCAATGGAGTAATGAGATTAGATGCGTCCTAGCATATTTGAGGCCAACTAGCACTCTCAACTCACAGCAAACAGTGCCAAATATATCATCTTTCTATTGATATAATTGCAAATCCTACAAAAAAAATAAATACTTTGTCCAGAAGAGAAGTTACAATTCTGAAGTCACTCATAATACTGATAGGAATCAGCAAAAAAATGCATGCGTCAACCTATGATTCACTCACAAAGATGGGAAGGGAGGAAATGAGGAGTTACCTCGCCCTTTTCGGTCATCTTGCCGATCTCCTGAGCCAAGCGGATGGCCTTGTCCTTGCCGGACTCTGCATCGCTGCAGAACCGCCTGGCTCCAGATCCAGGGGAGGCCAGGGGGACTCGCCCCTTCGCCCGAAGCAGGACACCCGCAGCCCCGTGTGCCCTTGAGGACACTGGGGAGCGCAGCAAAGTGCTGCCTGCCGCAGCTGCTGGCACCGAGCGGAGGAGCGTCTTCGCCATTGCTGCCGCCGCCGCCATCTCAAGGCAATGGTTCGAGAACCTACTAGGGTTTTTCCTATACCCTGCTCAAGGTTATAAGGGACTGGGTTGGGCTGTTCTCCAGTTTAGACGGGCTGGATTTGGCTGGGCCATACTTCTACTGTTGGTATATGTAGCCCAAATTGACATAAAAAGGCACTGCTCTTGGAGATGCCCAGATTGAAAATCTTAAAAGATTTAAACATGACCACCTCAGGGCAACCTTAACCTTACAATTGGGGTGAAAAGTTTGCTACTCCATCCTACAATAAACGCCATTGAAACATTTACATTTCGTCTCGCATCAAATGTTAGTCAATTTGTGAGGCCCATCTAACCAAATTTATGAAAAAACTGATTTGATGTATGGCAAATTTGTGGAAAGCTAATTTGGTATATGCACAACAATAAGCCGCAGACATGCGTAATTAAAAGGCAATGTTTCTTGTTTAGCTGACTTATATAATGCACATTGTCACAAATAATTAATGGCATGGTGGTCATTTCTCTCCTAATCTATCTGAGATATAGTAGGATGTCATTTGTTGTGGAGTGGAGTAGATTATTTCTACTTGACCGTTTTATGAAGTTTGCTAATAGTCTACACCTTTCGCCCACAAGTATAGTGTTTTTTTAGTTTTGTCCGAAGTCAAAATTTTCAAACTTTCATGACTCTTCATAACAAGAAAGGGAGCGTATCCTATGAGAACCAGGTTCGTGTGAGAACTATGAGAACTTCAATCTAGGCCACATGATCTTAATCAAGGGGGGCATGGGCTGTGATTTTGCAAATCCACCCTCCCACCTGAATTCATACGCCCCATTGGATCAAAATCATGTGGTCCAGATTGAAGTTCTCATAGTTCTCACACGAACCTGGTTCTCATAGGATACGTTGCCAACAAGAAAACCATAACGGTTGACAACATAAAAATGACTTTACTACCGTCATCATGAAATGAACATTCATAATGTATAATATAGCTTCTTAATTTATTCATTGGTAAAAGTTCAACATGTCGACTTAGGATCAGTGGTCCACCAGGATCTTTCACTCGGGCATTCAAACATCTGGACGTTCAAATATGTAAGGTACCAGAAAATTTTGAATCACAAAATTGTAACAAAAAAACCCCCTCCATTTGATGCAAATTATCATATTGTATGGTTAGGAGAATTTTTCACGCAAAACTTGATGAAATCTGCATTTTTTCCTTCACTTTTGAATTTTGTACACTTTTAGATGAAATCTGCTAATCCTTCGGATAAATTCAAAAAACCATTATGGTGGACAGAGAGTATATAATTGGAGTTATTAGGAACCTCTTTTTATTGTGTGTGTGCGAGTGTAATGGTCAAATTTGATCCCATAGCAGCATGGATCTTCTTATGAGGCAAATCCGTGCCAATGACTGTACAAAAGTGCAACTGTTGTACAGTCACACAGTCAGCATATATAGCATTCGGTGCACTAAATTAAATACCATGGTAAAGCTTTGGTTCCATCAGAAATATATGTTTTTCTTATGTGGTTAGAGTACAAAATAAAATTTACAGCAAACTGAAAGGCAAAAAAAAGGAACTGTTAAACAGCAAGAGAAATTAAAATGGAATCCTAAAAGACGTCGTACAAGTGAAGGGCTACATTAGTTACCTCGGTGCTTCTGTCATAGTTGCATGTAATGTTTACTCGCATACCTTGTAGCCGATCACCCACGTACAGATCGTAATCCATCTCCCACGTAGTTCGATACCAACCATCAGTCACCGCTTCGCATCGATCCTCCCTTCTCATACACAGACAGATCTGCAGCTCACAAAACCAATGGATGGGACGTCGAAAGAAAACATGATAAGAGTGATAATTTCAAGGAACTACTGTACTACTCCCTCTGTTCCAAAATAGATGTCACTGTTGACTTTTAGACATCACGTTTGACTGCTCGTCTTATTCAAATTTTTTACGCAAATTTTATTTATTTTTGTACAACTTGTTTTATCATTAGATATATTTTAATCATGACATATTTGTTTTTATATTTGAGTAAATTTTTTTAATAAGACGAGCGGTCAAACGTGATGTCTAAAAGTCAACAGTGACATCTATTTTGGAACGGAGGGAGTACATTATAGGGCCGCAGGCCTATATGACGAGTACTCCCATGCGCATTTCATTGAAGTCAGAGGACAACAAAAGAGTGAAATCACGTTGCAGGTTGTGCCACTCGAGGTCACCCATACTCTGACACAAATGGCGACCTCCGTCCAAGGCACAATGTCGATATAAAAGAGAGAGAAAAACGTTTTCAGAAAAGAAAAAAAAAAGCCAATGCTTAGCGCACCAGGTTGTGGGAAAGATCAAAATGCAGACTGGATGGCGTCTGGTGGTCAGTGGCGGACCCCGAGCTTAGCACCTTGACATTCAAACATGCAAGTTAACTTGTGTTCAATGGCAAAATTTCATAGATGAGAAATTTTTAAAAAAATGAAGATGAAACATATGATTTGTCTTTATTATCTATGTTATGCCCAAGGAGACACGATTTTCATGCAAATTGCTTACACATACATATATAGTTCATTGATTACACAAATGTTTGAGCATTCAACTAAGTGCCCGCCGCCAGTGCTGGTGGTGATACAAGGATTATCTGAAAGGGAAAAAAAAATATAGCAATTGTAGATGATCACTCTATCTAGCAAGAAAATTTTGCTCTCTTTGAAAGAAAGGAATTTCACAAGAACTTAAACAAGCCGTTCAATTTCATAGGAATATTCCACATTCCAAAAGAGGCCTTAAATTTACGTGCAAATGGTTTGACAACATGCTTTTTCATCTGTGACAATATATATATGTAAAAAAAAAAAGGAAACACATCTTCGTGGCCCTATGGTGAAATTGAACAGAGGTACTTCTTGTCAGAGAACCTGTCTGCGTATCTTGCTCACTGCTACACGCAAGCATACTCGTCCCTCCTTCCTCGCAGCTTTTTGCCCCTTAGCGACTAACGGTCTGCAACTCATCTGTTACTGCTAGATCGCCCGCAGATTTTTTTTCCCCACTTAGCCAGAGACTAAGGTGTAAGATCCTTTGCTCTCTGCAATGGATCCAACGGATCTGTTACTGAGCCTCACATAAAAAGTGTATACAGAATTAGAAAATCAGAAAGCATGGCGACCTTACCTGTAACAGGAAAAATATTTGGTCGCCTCATCAATCACGGCGACACAGCATGAACATCCTTCGGCACTTGGAGATGCACGCGCCGTCTCCAGTATGGATCAGAAAAGCCGCCCTCGTTCCCAAAAACTTGTGGCGGCGCTTGGGGAGGAAGCAGAGGACTGCGGCAGCCGGCCCTTTTTATACCAAGAGGAGCCGGGTCTAGGTCACAAGAGAACCCTCCAGGCGCTAGAAACCGACGGCCCAAATTTCTCAGCAAATCCAACAGCGGCCCCATTACGCGAGTGGTCGATGGATTGAAGTTTGTAATACTACTCATAACAATACTTTAATACTTTAGTGGTTCGCGTCGTGCAAAAAACGAGTTTACTTAAACCTTTCTTGTTGGGTCCCAAGATGTATTAGGCCTGTTGGTTTTGTCCCCTCGTATGAACAAGCCGCCGTCGTTGACGAGGCTCCCACTCCGCACCTACTACTTGTCGAGGCCAACCCCCCCCCCACACACACACACTGGCGAGAGGGGCTGCCACCTTCACCTACATGCCACGGGGAGCCCGACCTCCGCAACCTGCCGGCGCACGAAGCGGAGGAGCCGAGAGGGGAACGGAGGCGAGAGATGGACGCCCTGATGCACTACGGACCGCCCCGTGGAGGTCCAGGTGGACCGCGGCGGCTGCTACTTCGCGCTCAAGACGTGGAACGCGCAGGAGGCCGGCGCGGCGGCGGTGCTGGTGGCGGACAGCGCCGACGAGCCGCTGCTGACGATGGACACGCCCGAGGAGGAGACCCCCGACATGGCGTTCCTGGGCAACATCACGGTCCCCTCGGCTCTCGTCACCAAGAAGTTCGGCGACGCCCTCCGCCGCGCCGTCGCCGGAGACGGCGGCGACGAGGTGGTGGTGCGGCTGGACTGGCGCGAGTCGATGCCGCACCCGGACGAGCGCGTCGAGTACGAGTTCTGGACCAACAGCAACGAGGCGGCGTTCGTGCGCGCGTTCCGGGGCCACGCGCAGCTGCTGGAGAAGCGCGGCTACGCGCTCTTCACGCCGCACTACATCACCTGGTTCTGCCCCGACGACTTCCGGGCGAGCGCGCAGTGCAAGGCGCAGTGCATCAACCGCGGCCGCTACTGCGCGCCCGACCCGGAAGGGGACCTCGACGCCGGCTACACCGGCCGCGACGTCGTGCTGGAGAACCTGCGCCAGCTCTGCGTCCACCGCGTCGCCAACGCGCGCAACCGGTCCTGGGTGTGGTGGGACTACGTCGCCGACTACCACCTGCGGTGCTCCATGAAGGAGAACAAGTACACGCGCCGGTGCGCAGAGGACGTCGCCGGCTCGCTCGGTTTGCCGATGGAGAAGATCGACAAGTGCATGGGGGATCCCGACGCCGACGCCGACAACGACGTGCTCAAGACAGAGCAGATTGTTCAGGTTCACAAGCATCCATTTTAGCAATGGCGTATTTTTGGTTACCAATTGGAACACGTCTTATGCCATTCGATTTGCTTAGACTTTATTCACTTCTTGCAGGTTGGACACGGAACTCGAGGGGACGTGACGATCTTGCCCACGCTGGTCATCAACGTGCTGTGCCAGCTCTGCCTGCAATTCCAAGAAAATAGTGTTGCTGCTCTCTGAAGCGAATTACTCAAAGCGATCTGAGAACCAATAGGAGTATATTGGTTCTTGCTGTCCCTTGCAGGCAAATTGGAAAGCACTGCGGTTCTCAAAGCGATCTGTGCCGGTTTCAAGGAGTCAACTGAGCCCCATGTCTGCCTGACACCAGGTTTGCAACTTCTAACCTCATTGGATGAGGTTACACCTGATTGATTGCTTTAGCTCAATGACAATCACTGATCGCAAAATTCGCTTCACCTCTGCAATTTCAGACATGGAGACTGACGAGTAGGGGTGGGCATAAAAACCGAGACCGAAGAACCGAAACCGAAAAAACCGAAACCGAGACCGAAAAGACCGATATTTCGGGTATCGGGTAATATATTGGGTACTTGTTTGAGATAACCGATTTATTTCAGTCAAGTTCGGGTATTAGTCTCGGGTAACCGAATAACCCGAAAGACCGAAATATTGATAGGCACCCATTACAGCCCGTGGAAACAATCAACTCAGCTACGTTTTATTTGTTCCTCTGCCCTTGGCCCGTGCACATGCTTTCCAAACTCAGGATTCCATGCCCTGGCTTCGTCTTGGAGTCCATAGCTCGACAGAAAAGCACCATGCATCACCGTGATGCGCCCTGATTTGTTAGAATAAAATGCTAAAAGTTATATGCTGCTGAAACTTATGCGATAATTTTGTAAAATTTGGTAGTTTGGGTATAACCGAAGACCGAACCGAAATTTTGTGTACCCGAAATTGTCGGGTACCCTAATTTCTAATGTTATTTCGGGTAGCAATTTTAGATGACCGAAATTTACAAAGACCGAAAAAACCGGACCGAAAGTTCGGGTAAAACCGAACGCCCACCCCTACTGACGAGTGCCTTACCGACAATGGTGGCTGCTGGCGCGACGACAAGACTAACATCACAGCCTGCAAGGTACTCATCATAATTCTTACAAGAACAGAAAGCGTTTGGTGATGACTGATAACAGCAAAGCGTTCAACGGTTCTTCTAAGTACTGAGCCCGTGTACATTGGCACTTTGGCAGGATACTTACAGAGGGAGAATTTGCCAATGCCCTGAAGTGGATGGTGTCCAGTACCAAGGAGATGGGTACTCCGAGTGCAAAGGTACCACCACCCTTCAGTCGCTATTCTTCCCTTTCCATTGCCGTTCTTCACACAGCCATCTCACTCTGCCACTGATCATGATTCATGACTGTATTTCTACCTCTCCTGCAAACAACAGCCGTCGGACCGGGCCGGTGCGCCATGAACAACTCTGGGTGCTGGAAGGAGACGAGAGACAGCAAAACTTTCTCTGCATGCTCGGTATTCTGAAGAAGACACAATGCAATGTCTATGCGGATATTCAGGCTCCGGTGACAGTTGCTAGTTACTGACTGACGTTTCCGGCATGTGCAGGATTCAAACTTGAGCGGATGCCTGTGCCCGCCGGGGTTCAAGGGTGACGGCTTCCACTGCCAAGGTACTTAATTTGCTTCGGTGCCTGATTTATGTTGCGAGAATTGCATCAAGTAGCTGATTTGTGCTGCAATTACAGATGTGGACGACTGCAGTCTGCAGCGAGAAGCTGGCGTGCCCCTGCCCTCACTGCTCGTGCAAGAACACATGGGGCGGATTCGACTGCAAGTGCAGTAGCGGTCTTATACATGCAACAAAATGATCCACAAAGATCAAATATATATGTTCATGATCTTTTTGGCTTATGATCTCATACACGAGTTAAATAGTACACAGACAGTCTAGTAGACAAGGCATTGTAGTTGTCTGTGCGTGATAACCAAGATGTTTACAGACAACAGCCGTCTAAACCTTTGTACATGCCCTTATGTACATCAAGAGTGAAGACACTTGCATTGGTGAGATCTTTTCGCCTCGCTTCTCGCAGCCGCATTTTCCTCCTCCCCCATATGTTCTTGCTTAACATTCAGGTCTGTATTGTTTCTTGTGCAGCTAAGAACATGTCGGCGTTCGGATGGCTCATCACGGCCCTTGTTCTGTCGTGCCTTGCTGGTGCCGGCATCGCGGGATACGTGTTCTACAAGTACAGGCTCAGGGTATGCACTAAACATTCTCTCAGAAATCAGGCAGAAGCACATTTTTTCCGTGCCGATAACTAACAATCCGGACTCTGTTGCAGCGGTACATGGATTCGGAGGTCATGGCGATCATGGCGCAGTACATGCCCCTGGAGAGCCAGCACAACGAGAACCAGCCGCTGAGGAGGGAGGAGCCCGAGCAAGCGTAGTTAGGCAAGTGAAACTGCATGACATGTGAAGCCATCACAGATTACAACATCGCCTTCTGAATGTTATCTTGACTAATCCCTGTTTCATCCTTGCGCTTGCAGGAGTTGAACTCGGCCATTTGTTTTGAGATTATTACGCCCGGTGATAAGTACAACACTGTATGTACATGAAAGAAGCTTGTAAAAAGCTACGGCAACAGCTCTTGTATAATTTTCTTTTGTTTCAGACGACGACACAACAGATAGCGAACCTAGAAGAAAGCGATACGAGTGACGAATCTGGTAAGAAATGTATAGAAGTCGAGATGGTGGTGATGTGATTGCAGCTAAACTCCAATTTGATCGAATCAGAATCCCCCCCCCCCCCCCCCCCCCCCCCCCCTCTCTTTCTTTTCGGGTATGCAGACTCTTTTTACCGTAATCTTCAATCAATCTTCCAATCGAGATTTGAGAATTCAGCCTTTCACCGAGGACGGGGAAGCGTTAACCACGGCGAAGGGACCGAGTTCAACTCCTGCAACTCGGTCATCGTGACGGCGAGGCGGCCGCCGGCGCCAGACGGGAAGGGGGAGGAGGCGTAGGCAAGAGAGCACGGAGCAAGGTTTGACAAACCGACGATTACCGGGCGGTAATCGCGGTTACCGGACTTACCGGTCTTGTCCGGTAGCCTGGTTTTGGAATTTGAAATTTGAATTTTTTTAAACAAAAAATATGTAAATAAATTAGAAGGAATTTGCAGCATATTGGTGGAAAGGGTTCACAAAAACTAGATCGTTTGATGGGTGAAATAATTCTTGGAACATTGCTGGGAAAAAAGAAAGGAAAAAAAAGAAAGAAAACTTACCTTATCCCCAACGCCCGTGACCACACCACATGGCCGCGTCCGCCTCCGTTCACAGCGGCGCCCTTCCCCGATCCAGTTCGTCGTCGTCCAGAACAATAGTGAAGAGAAGGGCTCACTTCAAGTTGTAGGGGCAAACAA
This sequence comes from Eragrostis curvula, assembly GCA_007726485.1. NCBI lineage: Eukaryota > Viridiplantae > Streptophyta > Magnoliopsida > Poales > Poaceae > Eragrostis > Eragrostis curvula. The sequence continues at coordinate 71,537 of RWGY01000036.1, read as the reverse complement.
TGATTTCTTTGTCTTACCACTTCATAAAACAATCATAAATATACGTCGCGACTTCACTCCTCTTTTTAGCTATCAACTTCTTCTTGAGATCCGCTATCTCTTTTCGAGTCTTCTTTGCGTGCTGCATCTTTCCATCAAGCACTGGGTTGATGGCGCTTTGAGATACTAGGATCGGGTTTAGGTACCCGGTCTTCCACCTCTTGTTGGTGTGATACCATTGTCGGGTTTGATCGGTCATACTCAATCTACAAAGAGCGGTAGTCATCATTTAGTAGGACATGAAATACGAAATAAGAAATTATGAAATGGACAGAGACACTTACAGGCACCGTAGTGTTACGAAGTTGATGTCGAGCTTGTTAAGCCGGTACAAATCGTGCAAATCGGAGAAGAATAAGGCAAATGAAAATGGGTCAGAGTTGAAGGCCTCCCGGGGAACACGACAACTGATGTAGGACACTCCTTGTTTGCTTGCCTCCATGTACCAGTCATGCATCTTGTGCATCTCCCACGGCAGTTCGTTGTTGAAGCACTTGCTTGGTAAAAGAGGCTTCCCCAGTTCGAATGTCGGATAGTCGTCGTCGTGCAAGTCCTCGTACGAGACTGGCTGGCGACACTCAACATTATTAACATCAGCAATTTCTTGCGTGGAAGGCCCTTTGCAGTTCCTCCTCATTGAGTCAAGGAACATCTCCACATTATCATGCTTCTCTTTCTTGTCGTATGGAGTAATTGTCTTTGGAATTGGAGGCTTGTATGCTTTCGAATGTGCCTCACGCGAATCCAGTTCATTGTCATTCATAACATTTGCACTTTCAATGTCGGCCCCTTTGTCACCTTCCGCGGCAATGTCGGCCCCTTTGTCAGTTTCCGCAGCAATGTCGGCCCCTTTGTTAGTTTCCGCGGTACTGAGCACCTTAGCACCTACAACCTCTGTCCTTTCCTCAGGTTCATTAGTATAGGGTGGCTTAGGACTTTCAACCTCGCCCCTTTTGTCATCGTCCTTAGGACTAGGCACCCTAGGCCCCTCCACACGAGGGCTCCAGCCATCATCTTGACCCTTAGCTTCACCAGTCGTTTTGATTCCGGAACCTGACCCTGAATTAGGAGATGGTTGCCCGCCATCCTTGTCGTCGGGCGCACCATTTTGGCTAGCATGGTGTGAATCGTGACAGGACTTCGGAGACGGCTGTGCTGTGGAGCTGCCGCACACAACATATTGTTGATTCCACATGATGAAAGTGTTGAGAGCGTCCTGGAGAGTTTCTATCCCCTCCTCAACAAATGGGACTTCGATATCGTAGTCCTCATGTCCAGGCACTATATCAGACACACTTACCCTGACGTAGCCATGAGGAATATGTCGATGGTGTACCGTTTCACCCGGAAGTGCCATGCCTCTGGCGACTAGCAATTTCTTTCCCTTGTGCCCATATGGGATGTACAGTTCACATGGAGTGCTCTCAGTGATCTTTTCTGCTGTGTTCCCTTGATCTTGTGTCACCTGAACTTGTGACGCTGGCCTATTCGTTGATTCCCTCAGAGCCATATATTTCTCGAGATTTACTGCCACCGGTTGAAGGTGAGCAGGTGGAGCAGCTAAATTGGGATTCTGCCTCTGGAAGTCATTAAATTTTGAAGCAAATTCATTAGTAGTTGTCTCCGCAATGTCCTGCTTGTAGAAGTGCTTCTTCTTGTACAAGCTGCCGCCAGTGGAGGCATCCGAAGCTTCCGGGAAACCATCTTTCCATGTGCCCGATGATGTAAGATCTCGGATGCGCCCTCCGTGCTCGTTCTTTCCTAGAGCCTTGGTGAGCGTGTCCCTGTGATACGTTGGCTTAAATAGACCTAGCTCTTTTTCCTTCTGGATTGGACCCGTTATCTTCTGCATGACTTCACTGACAGCAGGGTCCTTGAAAATGAGCTGGCCATCATCAGTTAAGTCCGAGCGAGCAAGACACCAATTCTTGGTACGTTCCTCGGTACCCTCTGGGAATGGGCTTGGTATGTCTTGTTCTTGGAGCTTATTTTCGATCTCCCTCCATAAAGGTATCTTCGCTTGGTAACCGCCCGGTCCTAGGTGGACTGGGTACTGGTTCATCTTGTTCACCTCTTGCATCTTCCTACTCAACTCCATAGCCTCTGCGCTGGTCTTCTGCTGAACAAATTCAAGCCAATCGTCTTTTCGGATTTTTCCCATGACCGACTCAGGTGGGGTGAGGCCCTTCTTCACATAATTGCAGTTGAGCTTCGCCTTGTAATCGCGAAAGATCTTGTTGAGCTCTTTCATTGTAGCCCATCTGCCTTTTTTCTCATATTTAGCAGGGAAGCGGATTTTCTTCTTCACAGCTTTCCACATTTCCTCTTTGCGGTCCTTCGGCACTAAGCGCCAATCTTCCGAGGTGATTCTACACAGATCCCTGCACACACCGCAGCAGTTGCGCCACTTTGCGCATATACCCTCTGGTTTTGATGGTTTCCCATCAACGGGATTTATCTCTAGCACATCATACGTGCCCTCTGCCTTGTTTGCCGAGCGTTGACCGCGCTTCCGCTTCATTGGGCTCGGTTGGACGGCCACTTCTTCCGTGTCGTCCTCAACGGCAGGATGGAGCGCGATCTCTTTCGAGAGTTTTCGACGGGCGCTTCGTCGAGGTTGCATCTACATTGGAAAATAGATTTAGATCAATTGATGGTCATGAAAGGAAATTGAGAAAATAAATGATAGCGATTTGACAACATGAAGGAAGCAATGACCGGATACCTCCTCCCCAGGATCAAAATCTTTGTCCATGTCGTCTTGTGTGGGTTTTGGTCGGTGTTCCCGAGGAAAAGGATCCTCAGGTTCCTCCCAGGGACCGCTATGATCACTGCCTCCATCCTCGGCACCGGAGTGCTCATGTTCATCGCCATCCACGTTGTCTTCAGTGTACTCGATCATCTTAGTTCCAGACTCTTGCGGCATGCCCACACCTTCCGAAGCAGTCTTGTTCTCCATTCGTAGGAGTTAGTAGACTAAAATTTTAAATTTAAACCTATCAGCAACTATGGATCGGAGAGGGATGTTGTGCTACAAATTTTGCTTTGTGTGTGCTTGGAACAGAGGACTGGGGAGATGATTGATTCCTATTTTCCTATCTTGCACACTAATTCAAATTGGGGATTGATTCCTATTTTCCTATCTTGCACACTAATTTAAAACAATATAAATATATTTCTAAATCTACATTTTTTTGAAAATAAATCAGCAGCATTTAAAAAATCACATTGTGGAGCACGAATTTATGTTCACATCCATGAAAATGGCAAGCACAACTGCAGTGATAATTAACAAGCAGACATGCAGCAGTCTGAACATGGCTAGCAAGCAGCATATCTTAATTTTTGGCATTTCCAGTGAGCAATAACAAGCAGCTAGGCATCAAGCAGTGAGCTATATCAATGCACTTTCAGTTCAACTAGTGCTAACTAAATAATATGAGCAATGCTAACTAACACAGGGTCCTTAAACAACATAATGGTAACTAAATAATATGATTACTGCCTTCAATGTAGTCTGAAATTATGTATTATTCAGCTGGTATTTGTTTTTGTTCTAGTTAAATGAAACAAGATAATTAATTTCCAGTTAATTTCATGTTGTCATGTAATCCTTTGTTTGTGAATTCAGCTCAAACGTTAAAGGATATCATCCTTTCTTGTTTAGTGTTGTGCTGTAGAGCTTTTCCTTTTTTTTTATGTGTACATTGCTGTTTAACCTTTGTGTTTCTGTGCATATGATGGAGGCCAAACCAGAAAATATGGGCAGCACTATGAAAAAGAGATGCTCCTTTTTACCACTTGTGATGGTTTGCAGAATTCTGATTTGACTAGACCCCAAAAAAAAAGAAGTCATTATCACTGCAGACGAGGAGGGGCGCACCTGCGGGTCAGCGAGGAGGAGCGGACCCGAGGTCGTCGGCGAGGGCGCTCGAGGTCCTCGGCGTGGGGGCCGCGAGGAGGAGGGGCCCGAGGTCGTCGGCGAGGGGGCTCGAGGTCGTCGCCGTGGGGGGCGCGAGGAGGAGGGGCCCGAGGTCGTCGGCGAGGGGGCTCGAGGTCGTCGCCGTGGGGGGCGCGAGGAGGAGGGGCCTGAGGTCGTCGGGGAGGGGCCCGAGGTTGTCGACGAGAGGCCCTCGACGCCGGGGATCTTGGAGGTGTCCGAGGTCGCGGCGGCGACCTCGTCGCGGAGGGGGGCGCGACGACAAGGCAGCGAGGGGGCGTCGAGGTGGTCAGGGATGGGGCGTCCACAGCAAGTGGCTCTCCACGCGGCGGATCTTTGGGCTCCAACTCGTAGGGGAGGGAGCCGCGATGAGGCGGCGGCGGCGGCGCGGTGGGAAAATCCGGCAGCCTGACGGCGTGGTGGAAGAAGCGTCGGGGATTTAGGGTTTAACGCAGTGGGTGGACAGTTGTATACAATGATTGTTAGCGGCAGATAAAGATGACGTCATCCAAAAAACCGCCGCTGAAAATAGTAAATTAAAGCGCCGCTGAAAAAAGGAAATTAAAGCGGCGGATTATGACCAAGGTTTTCAAAACCGACAGAAACCGGTCGGTTTTCGCGAAAACTGGACTTACCGGTCCGGTCCGGTAAGTCCGGTTTACCGATTTTCGAATTTGAAATTTGAATTTTTTTGAAAATTTGAAAAAATTTGAAAAAACAAATATGTAAAAAAACTAGACGCCATTTGGAGACCATTTGTGCAAATGGAACACGAATACGAAATCGTTTGAAGGGTCAAATAATTGCCGCAAGAATTCTGGGTGAAAAGGAATTTAAAAAAAAGAGTAACCGGTAATATCGACCGGTTACCGATCGATCTGCGTCGGTTACCGAAGAAATCGGTGCGATTTCCTGGGGGCCGGCGCGCAACAGAGGTGAGGTTTCTCTTTTTTTTTTCTTTCTGTTTTTTGAATGTAGCATGTTTGATTTAGGTATATGAATGAATGAAGGTAGCATGTTTGAATATATGATTTAGGTATATGAATATATGGTTTAGGTATATGAATGAATGTAGCATGTTTGAATGTATGTTTGTATCTATTGTTGTACGTTGATGTGCACAAAACTACGTGTATTATGTTCAAAACTATGTTGTTTGTTAAATTTCGTCAAGAACTATGTATCGGACAATTTATGTTGGACTTTGTATGAATTGTGGTATGTTGTATGAGGTTGGTTGGTACCATCTTTTATGAATTCCATGTTGTCAATGTGTAGTTAACCATTCTTAGAATATTTCACCAAAAATCATGCAAAAAAAACCAACATTTTAAGCCATTTTTTTGTCAATTTTCAATTATGCGTAAAAACCGACAAAACCGACCGGTTACCGACACAAACCGGTCGGTAACCGGTCAAAACCGACCGGTTTCGTCGATTTCCAATTCAAAATTTCAAATTTGAATTTTCCGTCGAATTTCGACCGGTTACCGCGAAAATCGGTCAAACCGAGGTTATCGACGTCGGTCGGTTTTCTCGATTGCGTCGGTAGTGCAAACCTTGATTATGACGTCATCCATAAAACCGCCGCTACAAATAGCCCAAACAAGGTGAACTCTATCTTCCGAGCCGCACAATTTGGATCCGACGCTGCGTCACAGACCTGCCCGAAGCGGCTTTTCAGCCCTGTGGGGTCTACCGGTTAGTGAGGCGACCAAGAGGCGGGGAGCGTTTCCAGACATTTGCTTTCTCTCTCTAGCTTTTGCTTTCTCTCTCTTCCCCCTTCTCGTCGCCGACACAATCGCTGACAAATCCACCGGCGATTGGTCGGCGAATCGCCAGCGAGAGGGGGCACATTCGGTCATGTAAAAACAGAACATCATACGAAAATGTATTATTAATGTAATTGTAGGAAATAAAGTACATATAATATTATATGAACCAGGCCATCATAGGAAAATGTTACATATTATGTTTTTCATTCATCCCTTCACTACTTTTCCGTCGCAATCACTGCGCATGTAAGGCTTGTTTGTTGGATACGTGAGTTTTACTTCTAACAGTTTGAAATTATTTGGATCCAGGAAAAATGGCACCTCATCATACTGATTGTAGTCATCTCCATCTTCCACATTGTCTACACCCACGATTCTTTGTTTCCCAGGAACAATGATGCACTTATTTGGATTACCGGGGTCTGGTGAATACCACACTTGTTCCACGGACCGGGCAAGCATCCAAGGGTCATCTTTGTAACCTACATTGTCGAGATCCAAGATTTGTAACCCATATTCGTCTGTTTGCACACCATCTGGCTTGACCCATTTGCACCGAAATATTGGGAGCTGTAAATTTTCTCCGTAGTCTAGTTCCCATATTTCCTCAATGTACCCATAGTATGAAGTCAACGTTCCATCTGCGTCATAGGATTCTGTTCGAACCCCAAAGTTTTGACACTTGCTCCTTTTATCCTTTTGTTTCGTGTGAAAGGTGAACCCATTGATGTCATATGCTTGAAAGGTCACCACAGACATTGAGGGGCGACAAGCCAACCTTCTCAACATTTTCTCATCAACTGTGTCACCACTTGGTAGGTCCAAATTACTCAACCACGTGGTGAAGGAACGCTTATGTTCATTTATTATCCAATCATCTGGGCATTCCTTATTGTTGTTGCGAAGCTCCTGCAGGTGTTGCTCAAAGTACGGCCCCACGATGTCAAGTTGTTGCAAGATGCTATAATGTGCTTTTTCCACCTCTGTGTAATCACGAGCTAGGAATACTTTCCTGCCAGCGATTCCTTTCCCGGCTAGCCTGCCCTCATGACAATGAACTGGAAGTCCAATCGACCTTTTGTCTTTAATGTAATCCAAGAGACACTCAATGATCTCCTCTGTCGTGTATCCCTCAATCATCGATCCCTCAGGGTGGGAACGGGTCCGTACATATCGCTTCATTACATACATGAACCGCTCGAAAGGAAACATGTGATGCAGGTACACAGGCCCAAGTGCAAATACCTGGTCAGGTATATGAATCATGAAGTGTTCCATCGTATCAAAGAAGGATGGAGGGAAGCACATCTCAAGCATGCACATTGTTTCCTTTATGTGGGTCCCTAGGTCTTCCAACTCGTCAAAACTTATCACCTTTTTGCTGATTGCATTGAAGAAGTAGCACAGGCGCGTGATTGCCAACTTTACGTACTCTGGTTTGATTGCTCGGATCGCGATAGCGAGGTACACCGAAAGCATTGTATGACAATCATGAGTGTTGTATCCACTTATCTTCAACTCTTGCATGTTAACAAGATTCTTGACATTGCGCGAGTAACCGGTCGGGACTTTAATCTCGCGTAAGCACTTGCAGAACGCTTTTTTCTCCTCCTGCGTCAGGGTGTAGCTTGCCGAGGGGAGGTAGAACTTGCCATTTGCTCTTTCTTGAGGGTGTAGCTCCGGCCTTATTCCCAACTCGACAAGATCTCAACGTGCTCTCAGCCCGTCCTTTGTCTTCCCGGATGTGTCCGTCAATAGTCCACTAGTGCTATCAAATACACCCTTCCCTACGTGCATCAAATCGATGGCATGAGGCACTTCCAACGTTTCCCAGTAATCGAGGAACCTATAGAATATCGATTTCTTCTTAAATGGAAGATTCTTTTCAGCTGCAGACTTGTTGGCCCCTTTGTGGCGCTTCCCATAAACAACCTTGATGTTTTTGACCATGTCAAACACAATCCTACCGGTGCAACGTCGGGGTGGTCTATCATTCTCTACATTACCAACAAATTGTCGAGCCATCCGGCGATACGGGTGGTTTCTTGGTAAGAATCATCGATGTCGCATGTACACTAGCTTCTTTGAACATTTTAGATACACGTGGGATGTATCGTCAACGCATACTACACAAGCCGCCTTGCCTTTGACCTGTCCTGATAGCGTTCTGAGTGCTGGACAATCATTTATTGTCACAAAAATGATGGCTTTCAGGGTGAAGTATTCTCGGTTATACTCGTCCCACATACGTACCCCCTCTAACCACAATTTCTGCATGTCCTCCATCAAGGGTTCCAAAAACACATCTATATCAATACCTGGTTGCTCATGCCCAGATATAAGACATGTCAACAATATGTACTTGCGTTTATGGCACAACCAGGGAGGGATGTTGTAGATTGACATAAGCACTGGCCAAGTACTGTGGGGGTTCGTCATTTGGCCAAACGGATTCATTCCGTCTGTACTCAATGCGAACCTTATATTCCTTGCTTCATCGGCGAACTTTTTATGCACATTGTTGAAGTTTTTCCATTGACTTCCATCAGCAGGATGACGAATCTTATCATCCCCCTTACGCGTGTGCCATGTCATCAATTTAGCATCTCTGGGGTTTGCAAACAGACGCCTCAGACGATCGACCACAGGTAGGTACCACATAACAAGAGCCGGAATCTTCCTGTCATCGTCAGCATCGATGGTAGTACTCTTCTTCCTCTTCCGTCCTTGCTTGTTCTTTGCATTTTTCTTCCTACCAATTGCAGTCTCATCGTTGTCAGCATCGTAGTCGACATGCCTCTTGTAACGGCTGCGATTGCACGCTGGACATCGCACAGCATTTTCGTACTCTTTACGATACAAAATGCAATGATTCGGACAAGCGTGAATTTTTTGCACACCCAACGATAGCGGGGATATCAGCTTCTTTGCATAGTATGTCGTGCTTGGTAGAGAGTTAGCCTTCGGCAACATATCTCCAAACACTTCCAACATCTCTGTGAAACTACCATCGGACCAACCGTGCTTTGCCTTTAGTTTCATGAGCTCAAGGACAGCACGCAACACGGTATACTGCTTATCACATCCCTTTGATTCCTCGTAAAGAAGGTCCTTCGACGCCTTCTCTAGTGTCTCAAAGTTATCAAGTCCTTTTGCTGTCCCAGCCATTAACACTTGCGGTTCGAGATGACGCAACATTTCTTCAACATCAAAATCGTTACCGCTGTCATGAGCGTCATCTTCCACTCCTACCTCAACTCCTCCACACGGTGACTGATCCACCTCAATCGACTCGTCCACTTCAACGTAATCCCCATGTGACGCCTCATCCATTTCACCATGTTTCGTGCATGTCGTGTACCCCGGCATGAACCCTCTCTTAATCACGTGGGAACTAATCACAGACATATCCGTCCAAAGTATCTGATTCTTGCAGTCAATGCAAGGACAATATATATCAACCGTGCCTTCGCGCTTAGCATGTTCTTTAGCAGCGTCAATGAACGTCGAGAGATGAAGGAGAAACAGTCCTCCCAGTCTTGGCACGTTATACATCCAAGACCTTTCCATCTTACACCTTCAATATTGCGTTCAAAAGTAAGAATACATAACATATATCAAATTAGCATCTCATAACCAAATTCAAATGACACATAAGAAAATATAAAGCATGCAAAGTCTCTATTGCTAGATCCAAGTGTTCAAGTGACAAAATATTTAAGAAGCCACTAAACATTGAAAGTAATGGAAGCACATGTTCAAGGTTGTCCAAAAGTACAATCCGAAGCCACACTAACACCACAAATCGTTAGAATTTTGGCCGAATTTGATGAAATCCGCCAAACATTGAAATTCAAAATTGAGCTCGATTTTACCACGGAATGCGACATAAAAACATGGATCCACTTGGTTTTACCTTGATCTACAATCTCATCCAAAAGAAATGAATTGAAAACCTCCCCCCTCGTTTTTGCTAGATATTCGAAAAATTCGGGCCGCCAGTTCAGGAGTGAAACAGAGATGGAGCCGAGGGTGCTTTTATACCCCCGACCTTTTTAGCGGCGGTTCGTAAGGAAAGCCGCCGCTACTAATGCATTTATAGCGGCGGTTTGTAACGCATAAGCGCCGCTCGAAACGTATTTGTAGCGGCGGTTTGTAATATGAGCCGCCGCTACAAATTGCATCATTTTTATTTAATCTCGGCAACTGAATTTTGTAGACAAATTGCATCATTTTTTAGACAAATTGCATCATTGTTTTGACAAATTGCATCAATATTTTGGACAAATTGCTTCATTTTTTACAAATACTAGGAAGAAGCCAACTTCCTCAATACACTAACAAACGAATACATCATGCAACCAAACTAACTAATTATCAAAGACAACTAATTAACCAATCTAGCTAACTAACTAATTATCAAAGACAACTAACCAAGCTAGCTAACTAGCTAGAACAAGCAATGCAAATTAGAAATGCACAAAGACAAACTCAACAACTCTCACAAACACAAACTAAACTCAACAAGTAGTAGTGGTCAGCGCGCGCGGTAGCTTTCTCTCCCAAAATGGTGCGCGGTCGTCGGCGGCTTCTTCCTTCATTTTGCGCGCGGTCGTCGCAAGCGCACCTACTCCCAACCATGGTTGCGAGCGAGGAGGTGGTGGCGGTTCCTCCCCACCTCGTGCACATCCTCCAAGTTGCGCATCTCCAGCACATGTAACATCATCTGACCCATCGACTCGGTCAGCATTCCGGGGCAAATGGGGCAAAGATAGAAGATTTTGCCGGAGGGACATCTTCGGATACGGATGCGCAGCCCCTCGTCGAAGCCTTCTTCTTGACGCGCGCGGCCTTTTTCACGCGAGCGGGGTGGGTTGCCCGGAATAGTGGACGGCGGGCACCGCTCCGCCGGAGTGCGGCTCCCGCCAGCGGCGCGAAGGGGGACGCAACGCTGTCCGCGCCTGGAGCTCGAGCCGTCCATGGTGCGGACGGTGGTGGCAGTGGCGGGGCGAGCGACGAGCAAATAGAGAGCTCACGCGGCGAGCTGAGCGTGCGCGGGGGTGGAGGGCGTCGGGCGACGAGCTGAGCGTGCGCGCGCGCTGGTGGAGTTGATTGGCAGGGGATGCGCGCGGCGCCGTGTTTATAGCGGGCGGCGCGCTCTCGAATCTTCCCTCCTGTGCGCTCGTGAAAGAAGCGACAGCCGCGGCGCGCTCTTCCGCGCGTGAGAGAAACGACGAACGCAACTGTTCCGCGCGTGAGACGCCGCGACGAAGGCGGCGCTGTTCCTCGTCAACTGTCACTTTCCAGCGGCGGTCGGAGAAAGGACCGCCGCTACAAAACCAATAGTACCGGCGGATACAGAGAAATACGCCGCTAGAAAACGTTTTGTAGAGGCGGTGGCTGAGAACAACCGCCGCTACAAGCAGCTGCATTTGTAGCGGCGGAATATGTTAAAGACCGCCGCTAAAAAAGCTTTCTAGCGGCGGTTTTTGTTACGGTGCGCCGCTAGTAATCTTTTCTAGCGGCGGCATTTCATAACAGTTCCGCGCGTGGCACTACAGCGGCGGCTTTTTTTGAAAACCGCCGCTACTTGTTTTTTCTGTCCGCCGCTGTAGTGCGTTAATGCTGTAGTGGTAAAAACCTCCCCGGATTGCATTTCTGTGAAGGAATAGGTCATGTATTTGCAGCTGACTTGCAGAGGTTATGTGATCATCCCGAGTCTGATTTGCAGCTGACGCACTGCTCCTCGACTGTAGAGGTAGACACGATCACATGTTGAGCCGCGCAAGCGTAGCAGGGCGTTGTCATCTTTTGCATTAACCGAGCTTTCTCCATACTTTTTTTTTTCCTTTCTGAAGTGGAATAGCTATTCCATTTACTGAAGGCCCACACATAATCAGCCGGAGCTTTCTCCATACTTGCTGAAGTTGATCAGTGATCACAGCAATTCCCACCGAAGATAATCAGCCGGAGCTTCATGTTCCACTTTTCTTTCACAGTACCATAAATACGTAGACATAGACGAAGATGAGTGATACGGAGTAACTGATAATCTTTCCATTGCTGTAATATTTTAGGATAGAGCTGCGTATCGTAAAAGTATATATATAGCTGCTGGTGACGCATACCCAACTGTAATTCATAGTGAGCGATATATCAGCTAGGCTTCGATTAGTTAGTTGTATATTCGGGCGAAAGATGCATCCTTCTTTGTTCCTTTTACAATCGAATTTTGCGCATTTTCAGTTGTTTAACTCGCCGTTTTCTCCGGCAACAATTTAACGGAAGGACTATGAAAACCTCGAGCAACAATGGCAACAGAACAGGATATTTTGCCAAACGAAATGATACAAATACATAACGTTCAAAAATTTCTTCGTGTTAGCTGTAGAAAACTATTCTACTATCCTTGAAAATTTAACAGAGCCTTCGTCCACAAGACCGTTCTGTTTCCTCTTTCTGGACTCTCTGGAAACCGGTGTGTTCATCCACAAACTGTGCAGCAGTTCTTGCCCGCAGTTCTTCAAGAGTCTCGCCTTCCTTTGCTCGCTCAATCACCTAAGTGAAGGCATGTTGGTCAGTGGAGTGCAGAGTAAAAATAAGTTGCCGCCTATCAAATCCATACCAGGTGTCGACCATAAAGATGTGTGCTCGCGAGGGCCTGCAGAGCATTCTGTGCCTCTTGTTTTGTGACATATTCGACAAAAGCGAAACCTCTGTGACTTCCGAACTTCATAGGCAACCTGAGGCTCTTGATCTGAAAATTTATTGACCTTTACTTAGAATGTTTCTAGAAAGAATAGTACAAAATCATTCATTAATTTGGTGGAACTATTCTGTTGCGCATTTTCTCTGACATGCTGAGTTCGAAGTTACAGGTACCCATTTTTGGAATGGCATATTCCTGCTTACCAATTTGAATAAAGGCTATTCGATTTGCTTAGACTTCACTTCTTGCAGGTTGGGCATGGAACTCGAGGGGACGCTATAAACAAAAGTGTGGTGCATAAATACATGGAAAAGATTTATTTTTCCTAATATCTATTTTTTCCTGGTAATGTATCAATTGATATGGTGGCTCCGATAAGTGGCACGTATTACACCCATTTAACAAATATACATCGTGCAATGTAGTAGATATGCTCAATTCACTTAAATTGTTAAATGTATATCGTTATGTGCATTTTTTTTGGTTCTTTGTTGTAGAAGCGCACGAGCAAATTGCTAGTTGGAATGAATTATTTCTTCCTGTAGCAACGCGAGGACGAATTGCTAGTTGAAATGAAAAGGTTCAGGTAGGACTCTGACCAAATGTGTAGTTCTTTGAAAAAAAAATTGGCATAGAGTTTCATTTTATTTTTTTTTACGAGGGAGAGTTTGATATTTTGAATGATAGCTTTAATTGATATTGGATTTTGATGCATGTCTTTCCTTTCCAAAATAGTATGACAAAGTATTTCAGAAATATTTGAATCCAGTCCTTAGTCCTCGCTCTTGTTCGACTCATTGTCGTTCAAGTTATCAACCGCTGATACTATAGTGCGGTCCCTTGTTTGCTATCAGCTGTAATCTGGCGACACTATTTTTACCATTTTTGTCACCTAATGTACTTGATGCAGCCCTATCACTAGAACAATATTAGATGCTGTGCATGTGTTGGAAGGAATCGTTGGCTATGAGCCTATGATCCACGATATGCAGGGGCAGATTGCATGGCTTCCTAATATGTACCAGAAGGTGGCTACAGGAAATTCTTGAATATGGCTAAGGGGCAAGAGATGGGGAATTTTCATGAACGATTTCTTTTTCCCTGTCTCTTTCAAAGAGAAAATTCTTCAATGAGCATTCGACATTATGAGGTACTCAGCCACAATATCAGACCCAGTTTGGATCCACCTCTAAACTTTATTTGGTTCATTTAAGTCACTTTGGATCCAAACTTGCAAGGTCTGATGCTTGACTAGTGTCGTCAGAAGTGCCGTTGGCTATCTGACTATTATTCTGATGTGATTCCCTTTCGCTATAGCAGCTTATTTTGTATGTCCAGTGCTTCATGCTCATTCTGATGGTTTAGATAAATTATCATTACCGTTTACCCTACCGTGCATATTGGTAACTGTATGTTTTAAGTGAAGGTCCAATGCTGTGCCAAAAATAAAGTTAGAGAACCGAATTATTCTGCTTATAACTCTTTTTGTTCATTAAACTAATGCATGCTCCACTGAAAGACTGAAACCTACACCCCGCTTAGCTGAATTCTAGTGGTGCGTTTATGCTTTCCATGTACTAATTATTTGGTGCTTTTCGTCTAATAGATCTCACTGGAAGCTGGGAGAACATGCTGCTCGTTGCAAGAGCTTTCGATGGGCCTGACAGGCCTTTCGGCTCCCTCAAAATTGGCTCCGGCTCTTACTCGTACAAAACATCTCTTTTCTGTTTTTGACAAGTGAAGCCGAAGCACTTTCTAAAACGTTTGGTAATGGCTCCATGACCGGCTCCCGCAAAGGAAAGAATCGCGAGAAGCTACTACCTCCGTTCGCTAAATGATGTCGTTCCTGACAGTAGAGATGAACTTAAAAGAAACTAAACCACCGTGTCCGAACGTCAAGAATTTAAAAACGAAGGGAATACTTGTTTTGACTCCGGACTCGTAGTTCATTTTGCAAAACAACTTCTCTGAATTTTAGGGCCGAAACACTTTTCTCTCTCCGAACCGTTTGTTAAGGCTTCACCCGGAGCCGGCTTGGGAGCCCTACCAAAAGGGGCGTGGTAGTTAGACTATGGCCCTGTTCGTTTTATGGGGGTTTAAAGAAAAGAATCTTATCATTTAAGAGTATTAAATAAAGTTTAATTACAAAATTAACTGTAGAACCTCTGGTCTAATTCGCGAGACGAATCTAATGAGGGTAAGTAGGACATGGTTAGACGATGGTTACTGTAGCATTACTGTAGCATGACTGTAGCAAAACATAGATTAATTAGACTCATTAGATTCGTCTCGTAAAGATGTACTCATCTGTAAAAAGGTTTTGTCATTAAACTTTATTTAGTACTAGATTCTCTTTATTTAGAGGCCTCTAAAATTTAGCGCTAAAAGAAACGAACAGGCCTATTTCCAACGGACGACACATTCAGCACATAAAGGCAGGTACAATGGTGTTGTCTCATAGACGGTCTCATTTATGACACGTAATTATAAGACGATTTATGAGACCACATATACAATAGATAATTATTTTAGTTGTCTCATAGTTATTGCATTTTTTCTTAATTTATGGATAAGAAAAGGAATGTTTATGAGTTGTATGGCAACTACAACTCGTACAATGGTGTGTAAGTCGTCTCATACTCCTAAATTTTAGCGCTTGAGGTGGTTGCCTCGCGAAACAACCGCATCTTTCTTTTTCCTCCCTCTCTCTCTTCCACCTCATCAAAAATCCTATGTGGCATTGCATGAGACGGGCTATGAGACTGCCTACGTGTAGCGTTATAACTGCCCTAATACGGAAAATAGATGCTCAAACCCCGGAAAACATCCTCCAACGGATGACGCAAAGGCGGCATCCATTCTTCTCCCTCTCCCTCCGCGGCGCACAATTGAGGCTCCTCGCCTCGCGACGCAACATTGCGCGCTCGTCTTCCTCCAGCGCCGCCTGCCCCCCCCCCCCCCCCCCTCCTCCGCCGCTCCTCTTCCTCCAGCGCAGCCGCGGGAGCGTAGAGCTGCCCCGCCCCCAGCGGATCTGCGCCCCCCCCCCCCCCCCCCACGCCTCACAGTGGATTGGAGCTCGCGAGCTCACGGAGATGGCGAGCTCGCGGAAGCTGGGATGACGAGGATTTGCACGCGGCGGAGCTCTTCCCGGCTGCTCCGCGCTCCCCGATGAGCTCGCCCATGCCGCTCAACGAGACCAAGAGGAGCCGGGCACGGGAGAGGAGCCGGAGCTCCCCTCCGCCGCGGATGGCGCCCTCGACCACGAGGCACGGAGGGCGACGATGGGGCGGCGGCGAACCTTCCTCGTCGCGGGAAGGCCACACCGGCTCGCGCTCCTTGGCCTCCGGGGGGAGAGGGACGACGTGCGGCCATGCAGCGTCGGCGGCGGCCTTCATGGCAAGGCGATGTCGCCCCCGCCGCGCAGCCCGAGCTCGCCCCGCGTCGCGCCCGAGTTCGCCCCGCTGCGCAGCCCACCCACTCCCATCTGGATTCGATTTGCCGCTGTTCGATTCGGGTCCAGCTGCTGCTCGTGGCGGCGGCTCATGGCCCAGCTGCTGCTCGAGGAGGAAGAAGGCGCGGGAGGGGGTCACGGCGGCACGGGAGGCGTCGCCGGCGTGGGAGCGCATGCGCGGTGGCAGGCGAGGGCGCGGTGTGCATGGTGGAATGGGGAGGCTCGTTTGTGGCTACCGTTGGAGATGTATGCTTTTGGGTATCGATTGTTGAAGCCTATGAACATCAATTTTGGGTTATGCGTCTCCTCCACCGTTGGAGACAATCTTATTTGCTGCTCGTGCAACATGCTGCTTGTGTTTCTCAACTTTGCAATCCTTCTTGTGTCTTTGTGAAACAATCAGGTAACTAAATATAAGATGTCCATTAGGTATTTAATTTGATAATTTCTCAATGTTCTGCGATGTTTCCTGTCCATTATAAATTGTAGAAATATAAGTGCATTCTTTCCTCCCGGATATACTGCCAAAAAGAAAAATCATAAACACCTTCTTAGTCATAAATTTGGTCCAAGAGCGCAGAATGTATACTTGATATCGCAAAATAAAAAACAAATCACAAGCAATTACAGGAACTAACCACTGTAAATACTACTATCGATGTTCTACTACATAACTACTCTCATTTCAACTCTATGAAAATAAATACTGAACTTAGTAGCAGGGCTAAAATATGTCTTGGCAAACCTCATCAGCAAAATCACCAACCAGTGGTTCCAAGGCATTCTCTGGCCCATGTTAGCCCCCGGTCAGCAGTGTCATCTTCCTACCATCACCACCGAACTCCAGTTTTCCCCCAGGCCTCTCTCACAACAACGGGATAGCTCCTAACCCTATGAATCTCACCGCCGGCAGCGGCGTTGCCGGCCACTGAAGCTCTCTGGGTTAATTCCCATTGGTTTCTTCGTCCATTTGGTGAGCAACCATGAGAAGGAAGCGGAGAGCAAAGAAAAGCTGCCTGCGAGCACCAGCAGCGAGCGAAGAAGTAGAAGCAATGGGATAATCATTTCCGCCGGCCAGGCCTAGATTACCACTTCTGATGGTGCTAATTATAGGACTTTAGGCTACTAATATGGAGGCTACTTTCAGACAAGACGGTGGGGAAAAGGACTTAGCCTACCTTACTGAGGTACTCGATTGGAGAAGAGCGCCACATCACACTATAGACAGATCCGAATCGAACAGTCCAGGTATAGCGCAGGTGAAACAGCACGCCGGCATCAGACGATTTCGTTTCTTTTTTACTGCTACACGATTTCGTTTCCTAACAAAGGTGAACCAATAAGTTCCACAAGGAAAAACAAACTAATCAATCGCATTACATTCGTGAAAACAAACTACACGATTGAAAAAAAGGAACTGATAAAAAGGTGATGAAAGGAGCGCTAATGTAGATGACTACAGAACAAAAATATCATTTAATTAGACAAACAGCAAGTTTAACATCAGCAAGAGTACTCAGTGGCTGATATTTAGCTCTCAAATTAGAATATCAAGATGTCTTGTTAGCATCTATTTTAAACCCACAACTTGAAAGTACAACAGTTCTTATTTCACATAGTTGGGTGATCGCAGAGATAGGTGGAACTCCTTTGCTGCTTACTTCTTTGGCTGCGGTGCCTGTATCAGATTTAATAAAACTAGTATAAAGCTCACTGTAAGAAAACTAAAGGGCATATTAATATGTAAGCATGTGTATATGTATCATAAACTTTAAACAAAAGATCATAGAACTTGCAATAAATTACATTACGCTTAGTACAGATGACAAACATAAATAACTTGCATAGCCAAGGAAGCTACAGTTTGGTCTGACAAATATTTCTGCGTTCTGTGCATTTGTATATGATAAAGGCAATACAGAAACTCATACTATACAGAGCATGGTTAAGCCTTGGTATAAATGATCAAGTGTTTACCTCAGATTCGTCCTCCTTCTTCCCATCAAATAACTCAAATCCACCATAAACTAAACCGGCCCAAATAGACGTGGTGGCTATCACAAACTGCATATACAAACATAGTTAATACCTATTTTCTTGATGGAGCAAGAAACAAGTAATAATTACAAAAAAAAAAACACGAACTGAACCAAAAAGCAAGGAAAATTAATTTCAGCAACAGGAAGGACAGTATGATAAAACTGAAACTGATACCCATGTGGAGATAGCTACTTAGAGAAAAGTACATTCATCGTCCATGAAAAATAAAATCAAAAGCAGATTTGTCAACTAAAACATTACAGACAACACATAGAAAATCAAAAGCAAATCTCATGAATAAACAACATTACTCATCTTAGGACTTGACTGCAAAAACATAGTAACAGTGGCTGCAGAGAAAAGATGATGATGCTCAAGAAATACAAGATATTTCATTTTTCATTAGGAACATAATCTGAAACATACATAAATGGTCCAGTTTCGTATCGATATTTTTTCCAAGGTAGATGAAGTACATAATATTTAGCTGACTTATCACTTATCAACAGTAAAGTAGTATTTCAAAAAACATTGTATTCTTGGCGCCTAGCCCTAAATACATTTGACTAACAGATCGTCCACACAGCCTCATTCATGCCCTTGTTTTTGGCAAGGCACCATCTTAGCAGCTAGACAAGCCTTTAAGCTGAAATCGATAAAATCCGGGACACAAGCTCATGCTCAAGGGCGGCATTGAGTTAACTCTGGTGTTCCCAATTAGAGTATATTATATTAAGGAACAAGTTTCAAGTGCCTTTCCAGGATATGGTTAAGGATGCACATGGGAGCAGACCTTTACAATTCCATATCAAAATGGTCTTAAGTTATCTATAATGAACTGCTACATCTGTTTCGTTCAATAGGCATCCCAATTACAAACAAAATAGTTTCCAATGATGACAGAGATGAGGATCCAATCTTAATAAACCTTTAATAACGACGACATAAAATACTCAACACGTTTAGCTGCAATGAAGTAAATGAAAGGGGGTTTGAGCGGTACTTACTTGCCCATTTTTCCACTTCATAGGGCTCATCGGAGCCTCCCACAAATTCACCTTCTGATCGAGCCCGCGGTGATCTAGCAAGCACACGGGACGAAAGAATCATGACCGGCCGAATAACACAACGACACGGTACCCCTTAAACTGATGTTCGACCAATCTGGTAGCATCAGCCCTAGACTACCTATCTCAGACCACGAACAACTGACTACAAACAAATAGCCGCTAAGAACTTGGCACCGCAGATCCATGAACGAGCCATAGATAACCTAGATCTGGAAAGAAGAAAGGAGAAGATGCGCGAGGGTGTGCGTACCTGCGACACCGGCGAGGCCGCGGCGAGAGATGATGCGGGAGGACGAGGAGGCGGAAGAGGAGGAGACCGCCGCCGCAACCAGACGAGATGCCATGGCTTCGATTATTGATTGGGTGGGTCAGTGAGTGCGGTAGAAATTTTTAGGGTTCCCAAAGGTGAGCTGCCGGGGGGACCTATATCAACAAGGCAAGTATTAGACAGAAGAAACCGAAACCAACCCACGAGGCCCAACAGAGCACGGCTCGGCGGTCGGCTCCTTCCCTAGAAAGCGAGAACTTGGCCCGTCAACAGCCCACGAACGAGCTACACACTCAAGCACAGTGGAATTTTCATAAAGTGGTCTCTCTCTCTCTCTCTCTTTCTTTACCTCCAAAGGAAACTAGTCTAAAAATGACCCTTTTCGTGGATATGCTACAGGAAGGCGGTCTTGACGTTAGTTATTGAGACGAGGTTCTTCTCGATACATCGTCATCATGCTGTCGCGGTTTCGTTGCGCACAGTCTTCGCATCCTTCTTGTTATCAACCTGTAGGTTAAGCGAACTTGTCTGCATTATGTCTGCTACCCGTTAATCTCGAACTGCATTCTTGGTTCCCTGCCAGCCTGCATGGTGCTTTCTCTGCTATCGTTTCCTTTAGTCTTGAAGTTTAGTTCAAAAACTCTTATTATTTAAAGGTATTAAATAAAGTTTAATTACAAAATCTTTTCACGGATGGGTGCTAATTTACGAGACGAATCTAACGAGCCTAATTAAGCTATGTTTTGCTACAGTGATGCTACAGTAACCATCGTCTAATCACAACTTAATTACCCTCATTAGATTTGTTTCGCAAAATAGCCCAAGTTTCTACAACAAGTTTTATAATTACATTTTATTTAATACCTTTAAATAGCAAAAATTTTGAATTAAACTTTAGTCCTAAACGAAACGAACACACCCTATATGTACCTTGCCTGCATTCTTTGAACATAGACTTGCACGTGTATGCAGCCCCCACCCCCCCCCCCCCCCCCCCGGTTTGGTTGTTACCACGAAGGAGCCAGATGACTCGATTCCGTCTCGTCGCAGGTAAACATTGTAAAACAATATGTGTATACGTCACTGTAATTCTTGTAGTACACGGCAACACAAGACTTGATGAGGACGCGGGTTGCAGTTTAGGGTGTGTTTGGTAGGGCTTCTGCTTATTCTGAAAACAGCTTATTCAATGGCTTATTCTAAAAACAGCTTTTCTGGCTCATTCTGGCTTATCCTGTGAAAACAGCTTATCCTGTCAAACTGTTTGGCAAAACAGCTTATCCTGCGTTTTCTGAAAACAGCTTTTCCTGTCAAAATGACCCAAGTGCCCCTGTCCATTTGAGACATGGATATACACATGTAATATCTGTTTAATGAAAGAAATAATGTTCCACAACAAAATAAATTGGACTAATAATTTATATATTGACCACTAAAATAATAGAGTGCAATAGTAGAGTAGAACTAATATAATACATTACAATAATGTGTCCAAAAGATCATCACCAACATAATATGGTAGTGTTTACAAAAGCATCATGATCTTCACATAGGATACGGTCATGCATCAAACTATACATGATCATGTCGATCTAGAACCACCAGCCACCATGCCATCACCCTGCAACCAATTCGCCGCGCCCGCCAACAATTCCTGGAATCCACCCGCGCCTCCCATGCCACCTGGCCACATGCCGGCGGGCACGCCACCCACGCCGGGGGCGCCTGGCCAAGCGCCTGCAGCCGCGCCACCCACGCCGGGAACGCCGCGCCATGGGCCTGCCGCGCCCGGAGCGCCGCCTGGCCATGGGCCCGTAATGCCCGGAGCGCCGCCTGGCCACGGCCCCGTCATGCCCGGAGCGCCGCCTGGCCAGGACCCTGGTCCGCCCGCCGGGCCAGCCATGCCGGCGCCGCATGGCCACAGGCCCGCGCCCGGCCATGGCGCTCCTCCAGTGCCAGGCCAGCCCGAAGCCGCCGCGACCCCGCCTACCGCAGCCGCCGCACCAACACCTGCCGAAGCCGCCGCACCCGTGCCGCCGCTTCCCGATTCGAACGCCGTCGATCCGATCCAAGGAACAAAATCAGGTGCCGCGGCTTCGGGGGAGCCTTCATCAGGTGTTCCGCCTCCGGATCCGGGCGGTGCCCCGCCTCCTTGGCCGCCGGAGCTGCTCGACGACGGCCGTCGCAAAGGATTCATGGAGGGAGGGGACGAGCGAGAGGGAACAGGACGTGACCTGAGGGAGGCGCGGGCGTCACCCGTGCGTGACCTGAGGGAGGCGCGGGGTCACGGGAGCCTGACGTGCGGTGGCATTCGTCGTAATTGTGCGTCAAAGTCGAAGGGCAATTCTGTTCGAAGGCGCGGTGGAAAGATTCGTGAGCCGGAATGAGCAGCTATTTTCGGCTTTGGACCCGCAGTGCATTTCGGTGAAGCGCTTCTTCGTTCAAAACTTCATAAGCGCTTATTCTCTTTGATGTTTGGCATAGCTTCTCTCCATTTTTCTATAAGCAGGCAGTGAAGCAGCTGCCAAACAAGCCCTTAGTTTAGATAGCTGTAACTGAATATATCTCTGTAACCAAACCCGTGATCCTCTCTCTCTTGTTGTTGCCGATGACTATATGTATGGCCACGCACGGGGCTCTTCTGTGCTAAATTAACACGCAATCGCCAGGACCCAAGTATGGGCCGGCGTTCACCCATCTTCCGCTCCTCTGATTAACTTTCATGGTAATCAGAGCCCTGATCTAATCTAGATCGGTTCCATGGCGAGTTCGTCAACCACACCATCCCTCAACCCACTCCTTGGCCAACCAGTTTCTGAAAAGCTCACCAAGAGCAATCATGCGCTGTGGAAAGCACAAATTCGTGCTGCAGTGCGAGGCGCCCGCATGTACGGGTACCTTACAGGCGAAGAGAAAGCTCCTCCCGCTGAGATCACCGTCAAAGGGGCCGACGGGAAGGAAGAGAAAGCGCCGAACCCGGCGCGTGAAGCATGGGAGGCCGCGGACCAGCAGGTCCTCGGCTACCTCCTGACCTCCATGTCCAGGGAGATCCTCATCAGTGTCGCCGCGTTCAACACGGCGGCGCAAGTCTGGAAGGAGATCGAGAACATCTTCGCGTCCCAAACACG
The DNA here is from genome assembly GCA_007726485.1 of Eragrostis curvula. Taxonomy (NCBI): domain Eukaryota; kingdom Viridiplantae; phylum Streptophyta; class Magnoliopsida; order Poales; family Poaceae; genus Eragrostis; species Eragrostis curvula. The sequence goes on along the minus strand of RWGY01000036.1, from coordinate 49,117 downwards.
GGCGCGGACCGTGAACACGCGCATTGCGCTGGCGACCACCCAAAAGGGGAACTCTACGGTCGCTGAATACTACGGCAAGATGAAGGCCTTGGGCGACGAGATGGCGTCTGCTGGTCGTCCCCTTGAAGATGAGGAGCTGATCGAGTACATCATCACCGGCCTCGGCGAAGAATTTAGCCCTGTCGTCTCTGCTCTGTGCGCCAGGGTCGAGCCGCTCACTGTTGGGGAATTTTACTCGCAACTTCTCAACTTTGAGACGCGCTACAATCTGATGCATGGAGGTCAGCAAGTCGGCTCCGTCAACGCCGCGAATCGCGGCCGTGGCGCGCTGCGCGGTCGAGGCGTGCCGCGTGGACGAGGAGGACAAGGAGCCATGCGCGGTGGTGCCTCTGGCCGCGGCTCTCAGGGTCGTGGTGGCAGAGGCCAGCCGCGCCAAGGAGGAGGTGGGCGCGGCTCCTACAACAACAACAGCCGCGCGTCCCTAGATGAACGTCCGCCGTGTCAGGTGTGCTACAAGACATCGCACACGGCGGCGGACTGCTGGCACCGGTACGACGAGGATTACGTGCCGGACCCGAAGCTTGTGGCAGCAGCCACACACTCTTATGCCGTGGATCCCTTCTGGTACACCGATACCGGGGCTACGGACCATATAACCGGCGAGTTGGAGAAACTCACCACCAAGTCCAAGTACCAAGGAGGCGATCAAATTCACACAGCCAACGGCGCAGGTATGGATATTAGTCATGTTGGTCATGCTACCGTTCATACCCCAGATCGTGATATTCATTTGAAAAATGTTCTTTATGTCCCGGAAGCAACCAAAAATCTTGTTTCCGTTCACAAATTAGCTGCTGATAATAATGCTTTTATTGAATATCACCCTCACTTCTTTCTTATTAAGGATCGAGCAACGAGGAATATACTTCTTAAGGGGAGATGTCATCGAGGTCTCTATCCTCTACCTGCGTCGGCAATAAAACAAGCTTTTGGCGCCACCAAGATGCCTTGGTCTAGGTGGCATGGTCGCCTTGGACATCCTTCGTCGTTTATTGTTAAGCAAGTCATTAGAAATAATAGCCTTCCTTGTTTGGATGAGCCTGTTAATGAGTCAGTTTGTGATGCTTGTCAACAAGCAAAGAGTCATCAACTTCCCTACCCAAAGTCAACTAGTGTCTCTAAATTTCCTCTAGAGCTTATTTTCTCAGATGTTTGGGGTGCTGCACCCGAGTCAGTCGGTCGAAAGAAATATTATGTGAGCTTTATTGATGATTTCAGCAAATTTACTTGGGTCTATCTCTTGAAGTATAAGTCAGAAGTATTTCAAAAATTTCATGAGTTTCAAGCTCTTGTGGAAAGGCTTTTTGATCGAAAAATTATTGCTATGCAAACAGATTGGGGGGGAGAATATCAAAAGCTGAATTCCTTTTTCACTAAAATTGGCATTACACATCATGTCTCATGCCCTCATGCTCACCAACAAAATGGTTCAGCAGAGAGGAAACATCGTCACATAGTTGAAGTTGGTCTCTCTCTTTTGGCACATGCCTCCATGCCTTTGAAATTTTGGGATGAAGCTTTTCTAGCAGCAACATATTTGATAAATCGTGTTCCTAGCAAAGTTATCAATTACTCCACACCCTTAGAGCGTCTATTTAATCAAAAACCCGATTATTCCTCCTTGCGTGTCTTTGGATGTGCATGTTGGCCACACCTACGACCATACAATGCACATAAATTGCAGTTTCGTTCTAAACAATGTGTTTTCCTTGGATATAGCACACTTCACAAAGGCTATAAATGCCTTGATGTCTCGAGTGGTCGGGTTTATATTTCTAGGGATGTCATATTTGATGAAAATGAATTTCCCTTCTCCAAGTTACATTCAAATGCTGGTGCACGATTGCGAGCAGAAATTCAATGCCTTCATCCTACTTTGTTAAATCCTAATGGGGGCGAATGTGTAGTAGATCAACATACTAATTATCCTCCTGATGTGGCTAATGATTTGGTTGAAGTCCCTGTAGAAGATAATGCAGAAACAGGGGAGAATGCGCCACAAACAGGAGGCTCCGGCAACGCTGAACACGAGGCACCTGCACCGGTCGCTGCTGAAACCTCGGCACAGCAGACCCCAGGCGAATCATCTCTAGATGCTGCGCCAGGCGAAGGCGCGTCAGCTGCTGCCACGACTCCAACCCGGCGCAGTGGCTCGTGTGCACCTGCGACAGCACCTGACGTCGCCACAACGAGTCACCCGGCCGATGGTGCGCGGCAGGAAGATGCTGTTGTCTGCACCACGCGACAGCCCGCAGGAGAAGCACGACGCGAAAATTTTGCACCATCTACGACTGCACCTGCAAGGAAGACAGAGACGGCAGGATCCTCTACACATCGTATGGCTGCAGCTGAACCTCTACAACAGCATCGGCCAGCAACCAGACTCCAACGAGGTATAAGAAAGGAGAAGGTATATACGGATGGCACAATAAAATACTCCAGCAAACATGGTTTCTTTACTTCCGTTGGAGAGCCTAGTTCTGTTAATGAAGCTTTAGATGATAAAAATTGGAAAAAAGCTATGGAAGTAGAGTATGATGCGTTGATTAAAAATAAAACATGGCATCTTGTTCCACCACAGAAGGGTAGGAATGTTATAGATTGTAAATGGGTCTATAAAATCAAAAGAAAATCTGATGGTAGTCTAGATAGATATAAAGCTAGACTGGTAGCTAAAGGCTTTAGACAACGATATGGGATAGATTATGAGGACACCTTCAGTCCTGTTGTTAAAGCAGCTACTATTCGGATTGTTTTGTCTCTTGCTGTTTCCAGAGGATGGAGTTTGCGACAGTTAGATGTGCAGAATGCTTTCCTGCACGGGCTTCTAGAAGAAGAAGTTTACATGCACCAACCTCCAGGCTTTGAAGACAAGTTGAAGCCAAATTATGTGTGCAAGCTAGACAAGGCTCTTTATGGCTTGAAACAAGCCTCAAGAGCATGGTATTCACGACTAAGCACAAAGCTTATTGCACTTGGTTTTCAATCTTCAAAAGCAGATACATCACTATTTTTTTATGATAAAGGAGGAGTAACCATTTATCTACTTGTATATGTTGATGATATTATTGTTGCCAGCTCTACAGAAAAGGCCACCATTGCTCTCTTGAAGGATCTACAGGAAGAGTTCGCCCTCAAAGATCTTGGAGATCTACACTACTTTCTTGGTATTGAAGTAAACAAGGTGCAGAATGGTATTGTTCTGACTCAGAATAAATATGCCTCAGATATTCTGAAAAGAGTTGGTATGTCTGATTGCAAACCAATAACTACTCCTTTATCTATTAGAGAAAAACTATCTTTGCATGAAGGAACTCCTCTCGGTTTAGAAGATGCAACCAAATATAGGAGTATAGTTGGTGCTTTACAATATTTGACTTTAACTAGACCTGATATAGCCTTTTCAGTAAATAAAGTCTGCCAGTTCTTGCATGCTCCTACTACAGTCCATTGGGCTGCAGTTAAGAGGATCTTAAGATATATTAAGCAGTGCACTCAGTTGGGATTAAAAATACATAAGTCTTCTTCAGTTCTTGTTAGTGCCTTCTCAGATGCAGATTGGGCTGGCAGTGTTGATGATAGGAGATCAACAGGAGGTTTTGCAGTTTTTCTAGGCTCTAATCTTGTGTCATGGAGTGCTAGAAAACAAGCTACAGTTTCAAGGTCTAGTACAGAGTCAGAATATAAAGCGATAGCTAATGCTACGGCAGAGTTGATGTGGGTACAAACTTTACTTCGAGAATTGGGAGTTAGATGCCCACGTGCAGCAAAACTTTGGTGTGATAATATTGGTGCAAAGTATTTGTCTGCTAATCCAGTTTTTCATGCTAGAATGAAGCATATAGAGGTTGATTATCATTTTGTTAGAGAAAGGGTGTCACGAAGATTACTAGAGATTGAATTTGTATCATCCGGAGATCAAGTTGCAGACGGGTTTACAAAGGCGCTGTCTGTCAGGTTATTAGAGAATTTTAAGTACAATCTTAACCTAGTACGGTTATGATTGAGGGAGGCTGTAAAACAATATGTGTATACGTCACTGTAATTCTTGTAGTACACGGCAACACAAGACTTGATGAGGACGCGGGTTGCAGTTTAGTTTAGATAGCTGTAACTGAATATATCTCTGTAACCAAACCCGTGATCCTCTCTCTCTTGTTGTTGCCGATGACTATATGTATGGCCACGCACGGGGCTCTTCTGTGCTAAATTAACACGCAATCGCCAGGACCCAAGTAAGGGCCGGCGTTCACCCATCTTCCGCTCCTCTGATTAACTTTCAAACATGTTTTAAATCATGTGATTTTACGAATTCGTTTGGTCACGTTTTGATTATTTTTTTGCTCGGCGTCCTCCAGGAAATTCAGAACAGTAGCAGCAGCTTGGTTCGACGACCCAGCTCGTTCTAGATTTACAGCAGTAGTTTACTTTAATCACACCCTGGCTTGGTTCTGCAACAGCTCGCCCTGCTCTATCTCTGTTCAGCATCTCTCGTCAGTTGCAAGACTGAAATTTTCTATTCCGTCGCTCTGTCCATTCTTTAGATAAGTGCGCCTCTGGCTTCAGCAAGAGCAAAGTCTTGATTTCGTTTTCTGGGTCTCGGGATTATGTGGCGTTTGTCTTTTCCCAAGCTTCCTCCCTTGAACATCCGATTGGAATGTCCATGCTTTGGAGTTAGTTTGCCTAGGTTCCTTAATGATTGTTTCAGGTCTGCAGACAAGTGTGTGGCAGTCACGTGGCCATTGGCTTCAATGGTAAGAAATTCTCAGGTTAGCATCTGTTGTGTTGCCTGGAGCTGCAACAATCATATCGTTCTCATCTGATTAGAAACTTACCATGAGATGAATATTTGTAGGCCTTATGTTTAAAAATGTTTCTATTGTCTGAACCTTGCTCCAGCAATTGAACGATATAGCTTAGACAGGATTCATGACACGGCTTTTGCGTTAGACTCGCACGCATGCTTTTTCCATAACACACGCACATCTTTTTTACTTTGATTATGCTTGATTGTGTATTGTGTTGACATGCTATGGACACGCGCAATACGGATGGAAAGGCCGATGGAACTGCGTTTCCAGACTCCAGTGGTGAGTTGCTTTTTGTTTAGAGTTTTAATAATTCCAAGCCCAAGACCATTGTCTTTCAGGAGGATAAGGAATTAAGGATGCAGAAGTATGATGACGTCGCTGGGCCAGGAACCATAGAAGGCAGGCATGCCTTCAGCACAAATAAAGTTTAAGATTGATTTATTTCTGCCAAATGGATGTGACAAGCTAAAACAAGTTCAAGCAGAAATAAACTGAATATGGAAGTCAATATTTCCAACTCTATATGCTAGCGTTCTGTATTGATTCGCTCGTAGGCTTCCTACAATATAACCATGACACACTAATAACAACTTCACCTTCTTTTTTTAAGGCATAATTCACATTACCGATTGCTACGAGGACGCAGTTACATGTGCCAAATCCACAAGGCAATTCATATATATACAACATCAACTGATATTACTAGACTCACATTGGTCCATAAAATACCTTGAAAAGAACTTTTGGAGAATGGCATATGGTTTTTTCACGGCTAATAAACCAGGACGGTAGCCTCACAATTCTTGCAACAGACATAAATATATCCGTTACCATACCACCAAGTTTCATCTTGGAAGGGCAAGAAAAGTACATTTATGACTGTTACAACCAGCATTCCAGATCAAATATCTCAAAAGGCCATGGCCATGAGATGACTCAAACTGCTCAAGATGTTTGTTAGTCACCTAAGCATACATTAGTACAAACAGAAATACAAGAACACCATAAACTAGGCAACCACGAAATAGCGATCAATCAAAAATCAAATTCACCCATTGTCTCGTAGAGATCAATTGCCGACCTAATCACATACCATGACGGTGTGCTCGCAACAATCAATCCATAAACATAGAAAGCCCTGTTCTTCTCTTCTTCATCGGCATTTTTCACACGATCCCTAGCCCTTCAAAAGGAGAGGAAATTATCTGGTTAAAATGATTTTCACAAATATTGACTGTTTCACAAAGTCTACAGGTCTTTAAATTATATAGTACATCTGGCAATGCCATAGCGCACTGCTCTTAAAATCAAAAGTGTATCAAGTTGTAAACTTGGTGAAATTAATCAATATTGAAGACAAAATCATGTTAGCTCAGATAAAACTATTGTATCAAGTTAAATTTCTTTTTATAAAAATTGGTGGATTGTAAGTTTTGTCTTGGGACGTGCTCCTTTTTATTCGCAAATAAGATGGTAACATAAAACCGGTGAAATACTATGGATTCTGAAAACAAAATTAGACAGTTACATAAATAAGTACAAGAACATACTCAAAACAGTGTATCATGGGAGGGAGTACCAATCTATCTACCATCACCAACAAACAAATTGACTGAATAAGCAGAGAAACTCAAAAACGAAATTGCAAACCAACCACATACCGTTCCCACCACAGACGAAGAACACTCTTCACTTCGGCTGACGGATCCCCGCCCCCAGTTGTCATACACCGTGAGCTCTGCAACAAGCACTCTGATCATTAGAGTTTACCACACCAGACAAAATAACTTAGATTATACCACTGAAATCCATGATGCGAGATGAAATGGTAATAATGTGCACTTCAAAGAACTGAGAAAAAGGACAGGATGTTCCCTTAACTGTCTGAAACTGAAAATAGAAAAACTTTACACAGTGATTAGGGTGAATAGAGAGTTACTGTTACTATTTAAAATGGCGAACACAACTCAGTTCCAATGCCTATTGGTGTACTTGTCACGGGCAAGCTGTGTCAACTGTCCACTAAAATGGGCACAAAAGGACTACAAAACTAAGGATACACCTACAGCAACTTCAACACACAGTTTGCAAACAGCTGTTATGGGCAACAGAACAGCAGGAAGCAAATACAATTTGTAGAAAGGTCAAGAAACAGATGTCAAATTGAAGGGAAGAAGAAACCAATTCACAAGTACACAGATAAATGCACCCCGTTCCCCTTCTACACCTCTCAGGTGCCAGGAGGACATCCAATATATATTAGTAAAATTGCATACCCCGCTGACTGATGTCTCAGATTCACAACAACCTTGACGAAATAAATACAGTACATAAGATACATGAAACATAAGCATTCAAATGTAGCGGATTAGAAGTCTTCTCGTGGATTGAAGAGCAAGAAAACAGAAGAGGTACATTTTTCCTCTTGCGAGGTCAGGAGGTAAACAGATGGGCTGATTAGAGGCGTGAATCAGTGCCGATGTGTAATAATAGATACCAGTATAGCAGCTGAAGTATCAGATTCCTCATAACAGCTAAAACCAGTCTGTGTCAGCTCACTGTGTAGCTGTAACAAATTAGAGAAGGGACCGGCGTGACTTTTTATTGTCCTCTTATAATCCTTAGGGAAGATGGGGTCAAATTTAAAAGTCTGCAACTACTATGACTGATATGATTGTTTATATGAAAAAATAAACTTAGATTCCAAAAAGGTTAACTTACATACAAATTATTAGTATAAAATATAAATGTTATGAACAGTAATAGTTGAATTTACTTCTCTAATCTAAGACAAGAAATGGTTAACAGAATGGATAAAACAGAAGAGGGACCGATATTTAGACCCCATACATTTTGCATGAAACTAGACCATTCAAATTTGGAAGTTGATTTAACAACAAGCATACTATACATCACGTGGAACTGTGGTTACTTTATGAGATACACAACCGACAAACAGAAGCGACCTCTCAAGACAGGCACCAATACGACCAATTCCAACAAGACTTCAAAAATGAACGGATTTTAGGTAGAATATATTTGGTCACCAGGCAAATAGCCCACTTTCCATAACGTCAACAAAAACCAAATTGGTTAAATCAGAACATCAATCCAAACCAATAAATTCAGTGCTATTTTTATATATGTAAAGAAAACAGGATAGGGAACGACATAGTGGTGTGAGAGCGTTGTTAACTATCTCTGAATTCGCATCTGTCCTAACGGTAAGAGATGGACGACCTGACAGCGTGTTAGATTATATACGAGTAAAATAAAACAATGAATTAACAGCCCGACGAATCGCTACCACATATAACGGGATTATTTTCCTATCCAAAGAAAACGTAACATGGAAATATCCCGGTAAATAGATGGCTGCATATTTCCACACATCTGGATTCATAAACCATGCGAAACCCTAATATACACTCAGTAATCCGACGCAAATTATGAAAATCAGCAAAGGCTCTACACAACGAAACCTGGTATGCGATGTTCTTCACCTCTGGGTTACGGACGGCAGCCGAGCGGAGGGGCGGTGTCCGCGCCATGGAGCGGTAAACTTGGTTGACCTCCATACCTCTTCCCCCCATGGACACGGCTGACGAGGAACCGCAGCTACGGCGGGAGAGCATCGCCAACGCCGAACGCATCGCCGCCATCTCTCTCTTCCCACTCTCCCTCACCGCGAAAGCAGAACTCGGAGCAGCGTCGGCGGCGGCTGGGAATGTGTGGTATGACCAGATCCGTAGAATAAGGTTAGGGTTAGGGGACGAGCGTCCGAAAGTTGCCTCCGCCCAAGAAAGGCCTAGCGCTGTTAGCCCAGTTAGCCCAACACGGGGGCTGAAATACTATACCTTTTGATTTCTTCTTTAAATTCTTTTAATTAATGAGCTAATTATGTTACTGCCTCAACATTTCATAAGAACAAGTTCAAAAATTCAGAAAATAAAATTCAAAATTTTAAATATTCATACAAAGTGTTGAACTATTATGTCCAAATGCCAAATGTTTATATAAAAAATAAGATATAAAAATGGAAATTATTGTGTTACATTAATTTTAGTTAACAATAAAGTGAAGATAGGTTTGAAAGTGGATCTATAATTTAGGGATAAGCTAAATCACATTCGGGTGTTTTAGAGGAGGCTGGCACCTGATTTTTTTCACATCCCTCTCCTCCTCAAGCGAGCAATTCCAGCGTCGTCTTCGTCTCCAGCGAGCAGCTGCTGCTCCGACGAGGTTAGGGTTAGGGGTTAGTGTTCCGGGTTGGGGGGTCGGGGGCCAATGGAGGGCACCGGACTTAGAAGGGGGCTGGGGTGGCAGGCCAGCCCGGCGGTGGTGGCGGGAGAGACGGCGAAGGCGGAGGCGGCAGGGACGCCGCCGGAGCGGGCGGCGGGAGATGGCGGTCGGGCCAGGGTTAGGGCGGGGGCGAGGAGGACGACGGTGGGGGTGGGAGCGTGGGCGGGAGGCGGCGGAGGGCGGCTGCCTTGGCGGGCGAGGGCCTCGCCGGAGCTCCAGGCGTGCGGCGGCGCGTGCGGAGCTCCGTCGACGCCCTAGCCCGCCGAGGCAGGGGGGCGGCGCACAGTGGCGAAGCTGAGATTGCTCGGCTGGGCATTCATTTTTGGAATGGGCATTCATTTTTCCGTATTTTTGAGGCTAAGTATTCATTTTTACCTCAAATATATGTATTTTTGAGGATTTTTTAGTCATATTTAGCTCATTTTAAAAAAAATTGGGTATTCATATGCATACCCAAGATCTCCATCAGCTCCACCAATGGCGGCGCGTGGGGGCGGGGGTGAGGGCGGGGAGGCTGCAGGAGGAAAAAAGAAGCTGGAGGTTGAAGATGACTGAGAACCGTTAGATTCTTGATCGAAGGGCTAGAAATTTGGGTGCTGGGCATCTTAAAACACCGGGTGCTGTATAGACAGCCCCAATGGATCAACTCCCGCCTCACCTTCTCAGAATGTGACACGTGTCTAAGCCTCTGATCTCTCCTCGCCTTCATGTTCGTCCAGTTCTTTAATCGCACCCGTTGGCTCTCACTAACACGACTCTTGAAGCTATGTAACGTGGAAGCACTTTTCAAGGGCTTGATGTATAGGATTTTCGTAGAGTTAGGTGGTTAGGTGCAGTGGGTGATGACGTGCATGGGTTGTTGGGCTCATTTCAGAGATGAGAGTATACGCTACTAGAAAATGAGAGTTCAAAGTAACATACTTTCTCCGTTTCAAATTATAAGTCGTTTGATTCCCCCCCTCCCCCTCAAAATTTGACTATTCGTTTTATTTAAAAAATTATGTCAAATATTATTTTTTTTATCATGACTTGCTTTGCTAATAAAAAGTTTTGATAAATAACTTAAATTTGATTATATTTGTATAAATTTTTTGAATAAGACGAGTGGTCAAACTTTAGATAAAAAAGTCAAACGATTTATAATTTGGAACGAAGAGAGTACAATTTTGACTCTTGGGAAAAAAAATAACCCATAACTTATGACAATACATCTCAAATTAACATGCATTGTAACTACGTGAAAGAACACTGTCCATTCATTCCTTCATTTAATCCAACACCAGTTCTCTTTCTTTTCTGTAATTTTTCCCTCTTCTCGCTGGCACACTCGCAGGAGCTCAGAAGGCCACGCGGCCGTGCGTCTTGCCACCTGCTGCTGGCTGGCCTCACCCATCCAAATCCCCGTGCCCCGTGTCTCCTTCTCCACTAAAGTCTCCTTCCTCTTCTCAGTTTCTCTCTCACAGTCCCTCTCTCTTTTCCTGAGCAATGCACAACAGCAGCAGCCTCTTCCTCGCTTGCTCCATCGTCGTGTGAGTCCGCATGATGAAGAGGCCGTGAAGAGCTCCTGCATCGGCTACACAAAGTGCTCCCTGCTTCCACCTTCCATGTGGCTCGCGTGCAAATCCCTTGCGTCTTCTTCCCAAGCGCATTACCAAAACGCCCAGGCAGCAGCGGCAGTAAGAAATGGCCATCTCGCTCACTTTGAAAGAAATGCCATCAACGGCTCCTCCACAAATCTTGAAGCGGCTCCCTCATCTTCTGTCTGGTCCGATTGCCATGTCATGCCGCCGCCGGTGACCCATCCATCAAACTACATATCGGCGTGCGACGGCCCTCCCAGCCTCTCTCGCCCACCCTCTTCAGTTCACCAGAGCACAACACAACATCTTTGCTCTCCTTGCCCAATCTCTCGCCAGCTTATCATCTGTTTTTTTTCCAGTCTCTATCTCCCTCTCTCTAATCTGCATGGCTCACTCAGGAGGTGAGATTGATCTGAGGAGGTTGCTTGACGACCTCGTTGTTGGGCCTCCCCCTCCTGCACAGGCCGCGCCGGGCGCCATCGCACGTCCTGCTCCAGGCACCGGTCAACCATTGTGCCGGCGGCGTCCCCAGCAAGCTTGCACCTCCTCGACCGCACGCATGGCGCGTCCCCAGCAAGCATGCGACGTTTGGCCGCCGTCGGTGGTCGGCCTGGTACAAAAACCAGGACCAGACACCAATCGGCCATTGCAGCGGCACCGGGCACAGCCCATGGCTGACGGCGTGGCCCGTGGGCGCGTCATCGACGCCGGCGAAGATGTGGACATGAAAAGCATGGCTAGACACGGGCTGAGGCTGACCTTTGCGTAGGCTTCCAGCGGCTGAAGCCTCGACGCAAGGCTTGTGCGGAGGCCGTCGCGGCCCACACGGCTCGGGACGTACGGCGCCGCCGACATACTCGCGTGCGGGCGGCTTCGGGAGGCTGTGGGGTGCGGGCCGCCTCCACTTTGCCTAGTTTGACCTCGTCATGGTTATCTAGGCTGGCGGCCCACAGCCTGGGAAGCAAACCGACTCCGGGGCGCGCGGGACGTGCTCGCCGCGGAAGACGGCCACGACGGCCGCAAATCGCGTGCTCTCACGGTACGCGCCTACGTCGTTCGGAATGCTGCGGAGAGACGGAAGCGATGCCGCATCTGCTTTACTAGCAAGTTAAGGCGCGCTCCGCCGCGCCCGACATGCCTTGCGCACTGCTGATCGTATATGAATCGTGCCGTGTTAGTTTGTTTGCTCGGTGATGCCGTTTGGTTTGGGGTCATGGATTTTGGGGCTGCTGGCTATGTATTGCAGAAGCACTCCTGATCTCTCGAAAAATCCTGATCGGTAGTTTTTCTTCTAGCTAAGAAATCACTTGCATCTCTTCTTTCCACCACTTCATCAAAAACCAAATTGAGATCAAAGGAAGAAGCAGCACGTACAATGACTCAACTTGCGATGAATTGGGGGAGCAAGGTCTCTCTCTTGGGTGGACGTGCGTTCTTGGCCTACCGCCGAAATCACGGCCAGCTACTGGCTATACGGTGTGACAGAACAAGTTATCAACTGGATGGATAGTTTAAAGCTAGCCCAACACAGGAGGCCCACCTGTCCCTACACAGAATTACCGCCTTACTGTGAATGAAGGTGCACGCGTCACTAGAGGAAAGAGGCCACGTCTTGTGAAATGCTGTGAGAAGCGGTAGGCTTTTACCGATCAAGATACTAGGCTCAGAGGCGCGCTCCGCCGCGCGAGCTTGGTATTTACGTCTGTAGCATCCCGCCTCAAATCAATGAGGGGTTAGCTAACCAGGATCTTAATCGGGAAATACTTGGCGAAGCAAGTATGCATAGACCACACACATAAGCATAAATAAAATAATTTTACATTGAATTCAGTTATTACATTGGTTCCATAATTAACATACGATGTCCATTTCGAAGTTCGATTTATTTTACATAAAAGGAGTTCGAAATTCGATTACAAACACGAGCGGAAGCGAAACACACTACGATACATATACACAATGAAACCATGTCCGGCCCGTAGACACGATCTCACTCACCTTGCTCCTGGCGGGGAGAAGAGGGAACCCACTCAATGGACCAGTCCTTGGGCGGTTCTCCCTCCCACACTACCTTACCACAACACCCGCAGAAGTTGCAATCAGGGATACCTGCAGTAAAGTTTTAAACATCGAAACCCTGAGCAACTAATACTCAGCAAGTCTTACCCGTCAAATTGGCCATCTAAGACCGACTTCTAATATGCAGGGGGTTGACCAGGGGTAAAGCTTTAATTGCAAAAACGGCACTAATAATTGATCCTTATTTTCATATTTTAGCCAAATTAAAAAGGGTTCTTGCATAAATATAAATATTAGCAACCTAACTAAGCAATACATGGTTGCAATACAATTAATTGAAGTACAACATCATATAAACATCATCATGTGCACTTCTTACTACGATGTGACACAGTGAACAAGTGGTACTCAATAACCGCGAGGGACGGCGATTCGAATCGATTTACACCTGCAGGCGAAACCCGAGATACACGACGTACGCTACTCGAAAGAGTCACGCACGGCAACCGTTTACAAGGTACCATAAAGTCGAGCCGCTTAACACCTCTCCTGAGTACACGTCTCCCCACGCGATAGCCATGCCTGGTCTAACCGTGGTTCACCCGGGCACCCTCCCTTCAAACACTGTCCCAAATTCCACCATAACCATCTTCATCACCAAAAGAGAGGTGGGTTCACGTCCAACAATATAGCATCGAGCTACTAAGTTTACTAGTTCCCATTCTCCTAGCATGTATCCGGTACTGTTCAAACTTGCTCAGCGGGGCCACAACGAACGGTCCTCAACCGACACAAACGGGGCTATGGCGAACAAGGCGAGCCTTGTCACCTCAACCTACACATGAACTTCCCCGTTCGGTCTCAAATTCATTACCATCATCATGTGAGAACATAAAGTAAATACGACCCCACTTACACCGAGCGGTCTCCATACCACTCGATATTCTACCGACGACACTACTTTATTAAGCATGGCAAACTAACGAGGGTAGAACGTAAATTAACCAAACCCATAGGAATATTTGGAGATACATGCAACTAGGTTTTCAATCAAGTCCTATACGTAATGCACATTTCACGACTCGAAATACACGTGAGAAAGTATAAAACTTTGTAAATATGGGAGTGCACCGGGGCTTGCCTTGGGGCTGGTGGTTAGCACACTCGAGCACGTTCAGGTCAGCGCCGGTCTCCTCGGCCACGATCTCCAAGTCCTCGAGTCCGGCGTCGGTTCCTAAATGAATGCAACATTTTAAACACAATCAAGATAGTTCATGGAACTTCCTTGACAAAATGACATGGTGATGTTATGATGCAAAGGCAACATGTTGGCAGGGCCATTCATCAGGTTTTTGCAGTTTGGTCCCAAGTGATTTATACAATGAGTTTGAATTTAGGAACTTCCTTACACGTAAAAGAGATCCTCTTCTAAAATTCTTTAAAAAGGGTTCTGGAAGATCTAAAATTACATTGGTAATTTTATTTAGCATCTTCATCCTAGGTACAGTAACATATCCAAAATTTGGTGCAAAAAGGTGCAGGAATAAAATCAATAAAAAGATTTTCCTAGCAACTGCAAAATGCAATTACTCCTAAAATAAGATGCATTTCAAGATACCACTTGGTGGGATGTTCAGTTAACCTATTAGGAGTGTGAATGCCAAAATTCAGGATTTTTGCACTTACAGATCTTTTTATAGAATTTATTTCCTGATTCTCTTCTTTGACTTTTATAAAATTAACTGAGAAGAATTCAGATGTTCATGTTGTACCACTGGATAGGTCTCATTTCAAGGATTCCAGAACATTTGAGTTTGCATTTTTACGATTTTTCTACGAATTTCTATCGAATTTAGAAGTTTGGCCAAAATCTGAGAAAAACAAGGAAAAAGGAAAACTGACTGGCACTGTAGCAGTGCCAGTGCGCGGCGACATGGCGACGGCGAGGACGCCGTTCCGGCTAAACGACGGCGAGCCTCACGCGATGGTCAACGGCATCACGTAGAGGGCAACGAGGCGACTCCAACGCACCTAGGTGGGCACGTGCGCGCGGCCGGGAAGGTGGTCGGCGGCGAGCGGCGGCGGCGCGACGTGTTCCGGCGAGAGGAGGCAGCGAGGGGAAAAGTTAGGGCGCGCACGAGCTTCACGGAGTGACGGAGGTGCTCACCGTAGCACGTGTGCACGTGGAGGGAGGCCGGAGTAGGGACTTCGTCGGAGGGGCGGCGCGGTCCGGTGAACGGCGGCGGGGAAGAAGCGAAATCCGGTGAGGGAACTGCACAAACATCGACGAGGTCACGCCAGGAGGTTCTCCATGTAGCACGGAGCTCAAGCTTGCAAGGAATTGCGAAGAAGCTCACCGAGGGCGACGGATTTCGCGGCGAGGGGGAGCTCGGTCAAGTTCCGGCCATGGCGGACTTCCGTCAATTTGAGCTGCTCGCGCGGGAAAATGAAGAGCGAGGGGTCACAATCGCTACTGAGGGTCCTTGCGCTCTCTTCCGCAGCGGCAGCGAGGCTCGGGAGGCGATGGCACGGCGGCGAGGCAGTGAGCTCTCTTCGGCGGCGATGGAGGCTCGGTGCGGGAGGGGAAAACGAGGGCGACGGCGTCGACTTGACCGAGAGGGAGAAGGAGATAAGGCGAGGACGAGGTTAGGCGCGATCGTACGGGAAGGACGGCGATCACAGTGGCCGGAATGGGCAGTGAGAGAGGAAGGTGTCGCCGGCGGCGACACATGGAGGCTACAGTGCCATTTGAGAATTTTTCGAATTTCAGTGATTTTCCTCGGTTTGAACTGATTTGATTCAAATTCGATCTTCCCGAGCTCCAAAAATCACGAAAAACTCAGGTTTGGAAGATTTCAGTGAGAGGAACAACTTTGTCAATTGGCACTTCTGCTAAATCGGCTTGGATTTCAAATTAAAATTCATTCAAAGTTAAAGTTTGAAAAAGGTTCATGCATTTAATTGGGCTTCAAGATTTTTGCAGAAAAATTCCCAAAAATCTCTAAAAGTATATTTTAGCCCCTGGATGCTGAGGAATTTTTCATTTGGGTCCACTTGTATAGAAAATTTTAAAGTTGTAGCTCAAATGCTCGTTTGGATGAAATTTATCCAATTTGAAGTGATTTTGAAACCCTTTTCATTTTCTCTTTGATTTCTCTTGATCATTTTCACTGATTGAGATCAGTAGCTTAATTAGGGACTAAATTTGAGTGGGATGTTACAGCTATTGTTGTAAGCAAATTCTGCCAATGGTAACTGATCATCCAATTGCCACCTTCAGATAAAACACATGCCCTCAACATATCCTCCAGTATTTGATTTACCCTATCAGTTTGTCCATCGGTTTGGGGATGATAAGCGGAGCTTCGGATTAACTTGGTCTTCAATGACGCATGTAACTGCTCCCAAAAACGAGCAACAAACTGAGGTCATCTGTCGGATATAATTGTCTTCGGCACTCCATGCCAACACAATATACGCGAGATATACAACTGGGCATAGATCTTGGCAGAGTAGTTTGTTTTAACCGGAATGAAATGTGCTGACTTGGTCAATCGGTCCACTATAACCCAAATGGAATCATACTTTCGAGCAGTGAGGGGTAATCCAACAATAAAATCCATACTGATGTCCTCCCACTTCCATGACGGAATACTCAACGGTTGCAGCTGACCGGCCTTTCTTAAATGATCAGCCTTGATTCTCTGACAAGTGTCACATTCCGCCACATAGCGTGCCACTTCGCGCTTCATGCGCGTCCACCAAAATTTGGTTTTCAAACCTGGTACATTTTGTTGCTACCAGGATGAATGGAGTATTTGGACAAGTGAGCTTCATCCAAAATTTTCTTTCTCAGCTCCATATCTTTAGGCACAACAAGTCGGTCATTGAACCATAACACTCCATCCTCATCCTG
The DNA here is from genome assembly GCA_007726485.1 of Eragrostis curvula. Classification (NCBI taxonomy): domain Eukaryota; kingdom Viridiplantae; phylum Streptophyta; class Magnoliopsida; order Poales; family Poaceae; genus Eragrostis; species Eragrostis curvula. The sequence continues at coordinate 32,429 of RWGY01000036.1, read as the reverse complement.
TCGGAAACATTTGATGTCCCCATTTTCCAGTCTTCGCCGGATATATTCCATCCCTTTATCTCTCTTTTGTGCAGCGATAATCTCCTCCCGTAGGGTGGGAATGAGAGCGAGATTATACAAAGCACCATGAGGGATAATCCTGAGGCTGGGTTCACTAGGGTCGCAACATACGGTATGATCCAATTTGCAAACCACCAGATTATTGCAATGTGACTTCCGACTCAAAGCATCGGCAACAACATTGGCTTTTCCGGGGTGGAAATGGATTTCCAACTCGTAGTCTTTGATCAACTCAAGCCATCTTCTTTGCCTCATGTTCAGCTCTTGTTGTGTGAAAATATACTTCAAACTTTTGTGATCGGTGTATAAGTGAACCAAATTTCCCAGCAAATAATGTCTCCATATCTTCAGAGCAAGAACAACTGCAGCCAATTCTAGATCATGAGTGGGATAATTTTGTTCATGCCTCCGAAGTTGTCGAGATGCATAAGCAATGACACGTCCTTCTTGCATTAAGACACAACCCAAACCCGTGCCAGAGGCGTCACAATAAACATCGAACGGTTTAGTGACATCGGGTTGAGCTAACACCGGGGCGGTGGTCAAATGCTTCTTGAGAGTTTGAAAAGCTTTTTCACAAACATCACTCCACTGAAATTTGATGGCCTTTTTCAGCAGCTCCGTCATAGGCTTTGCAATTTTGGAGAAATTGGGGATGAACCTCCGATAATATCCTGCAAGCCCAAGAAAACTACGGATATCCTTGATACATGCAGGAGCCTTCCAATTCAGCACTTCTTGCACTTTACTTGGATCCACTGAAATACCTTCATCGGAAACAATGTGGCCCAAGAAAGGTACTTCTCTCAACCAGAACTCACACTTGCTGAATTTTGCATACAACTTGTGATCGCGGAGCCTCTGGAGTACAATCCGGAGATGTTCGGCATGCTCTTCTTCTGACTTGGAGTAAATCAGGATGTCATCAATGAATACCACCACAAACTTATCCAATTCCGGCATAAACACCGAGTTCATCAAGTACATGAAATAGGCCGGAGCATTTGTTAGTCCAAAAGACATAACAAGGTACTCATATAAACCATACCTCGTAGAAAAGGCTGTTTTTGGTATATCCTCCGCCCTTATCTTAATTTGATGATAGCCAGAGCGAAGATCAATTTTTGAAAAGACCTTGGCACCGACTAATTGATCAAACAAAATATCAATTCGCGGGAGAGGATATTTGTTCTTGATGGTGACAGCATTCAGCGGTCGGTAATCCACACACAACCGCAGTGTCTCGTCTTTCTTCTTTACAAAGAGTGCTGAACAACCCCAGGGAGAAGAACTCGGGCGAATAAAACCCTTGTCCAAAAGATCATGCAGCTGTTTCTTTAATTCAGCCAATTCATTTGGTGCCATCTTGTACGGTTGTCGGGATATTGGGGCGGTTCCCGGCTGCAAGTCAATCCTAAATTCCACATCCCGGTCGGGCGGTAAACCCGGTAAGTCCTCTGGAAACACATCGGGATATTCACAAACCACTGGAATTTCTTCGAGACATTTACCGGTGGTGTTGTGGACTAGGGGGCTTCTAGTTGGTAATAGAGGCAACCTAAGTACGGCGGATCCATTGATCGGGGAGTCCAAATGGATTTCCCGCGAATCAATGTGCAGCACGGCTTTATGATACTTCATCCACTTCATACCCAATATCACATCTAAACCTTGTCCATCCAAAATGATGAGGTTGGTCGGATATGTCACACCCTCTAAAATAATAGGCAAGGCAAAAATCCCGTGCGTGGCGAATATCTTTCCACCAGGCGAAGTAATTAAATATGGTGCTTTTAAAGTGGTGGTAGTGAGATGCAACCTCTTCACACATGCTCTGCTTATGAAATTATGCGTTGCACCGGAATCAAATAGCACAAGGACGGGGTGGCTGTGAGCGGAAAACGTACCCGCAAGCACTGGTTCTCCGTCCTGAATGTCCTCGGCCGTAGTATGGTTGACACGGCCACTCTTGGGATTGTTCACAGATGCCTGAGAGCTCTGCCTGCTGCTGTTGTTACTGCTGCTGCCCTGTGACTTCTTCGGAAATCGGCAATCCTTCGAAAAGTGACCGGTGCGGCCACAATTGAAGCAAGTGTATGGATTCGACGCCACCACTTGGGAATTCTGCTGTGACGGGCGAGAAGTAAAAGAGCGCTGCTGGTTAGAGCCTTGCGAAGCACTCTGCCGCTGATTAGAAAAGGCACGGTGTCCTCCACCGTGTGGTATGGCTGCCCGGTACTGCTGACCGGTCGGAGAAGTGATTGCCAACCGATACTTATTAGGAGGTGCGGTACCGGAGGAACTACCAATTACCCGCTTCCTCTTCTTGTCTTCCTGGTGAGCACGAGTGGCATCCTCTTGCACGATCGCGGCGCTCACTAACTCATTGTAGGTGCAGTTAGAGAGAAGTGCCAGCCGATCACGCAACTTGGTGTTCAGTCCTCGGCGGAAACAATCCCTCTTCTTTGCATCTGTGTCCACATGGTAGGAGGCATATTGTGACAGATGGTTGAACCTCCTGGAATACTCATGCACATTGCTGGTGCCCTGTTTCAGATCCAGGAATTCACGAAGCTTCCTATCCATGAGACCCTGTGGAATGTGGTGCTCACGGAAAGTTGTACGAAACTCCGCCCATGGAACTTGATAGCCAGCTGGGAGAGTCTCCACATAGTTTGCCCACCATGCGCCCGCTGACCCACGGAGTTGCTGGGCCGCGAACAGGGTCTTCTGGTACTCGGTGCAGCGAATGAGCCCAAACTTGGACTCGATGGTGCGAAGCCAGTGATCGGCCTCCAGCGGTTCACTTCCTTCGGTGAACACCGGGGGATGAGTAGCCAGAAAGTCCGCATAAGTTGTTTCAGGAGGTGGTCCATTACGGCCCGCTTGGCGAGCGTTGTTCCCCAGTAGCAGACGGAGAAGATCGTTCTGAGTCGAGAGCAAGTGCTCCATGCTGCCCGGTAGTGGTGGAGGCGGTGGTGCTCCATCACGTTGGGCCGAAGTATCGCCCTCCTCTTGCGGGGACCTGTCCGCTACGAGGGTCTGCCATCTGCCATAAAGCATTGCACCATTAAATACATATTTAATGATCAATAAAATGCTGTAATAAAATTACAAGGCATACATGGCATAAATTCGAAATTTAACCCACGTAGACAAACAACAATAAACAACCATTTCTACACAAGCACTTTCTTCCATTTGCAGCATATACTTTACAACGCAACCATCGGATGTTCTCAACTATGTTACATCACAAAAGGGCGGTGTGCAGCTACCAAACACCGCACGGGACATCCATAAGTTACGCTAAGGTCTTGCAACATACCGAACCGTCACCATTAGATTACAACACCGCTTGCAACGCTTTTCCAAAATAACGAGCTGCGGGACTCGAAAAGTTCGGTCAACCGACAAGTTACTAGTAGCCTAAGTCATACACACTAGTTAGCTACTTTAAAGCCTACTCGAAGACCACTACTCGTGTGGCATGTTGCTACCCGCATCGGAAAGCATGTCCTCATCATTAGGAGTAGCGGGTGGCTCGTAGTCCACACCCGACGCGCCCTGCACCACGTGCTGGTCATCCATAGCAAGTGGCTGGGGGTTGTGGTGCGCCACTTGGATCTGAATCAGCTCAACAAAAGCATCGTGAGCTGCATCGGCCTCGGCCTGCACGTGCTGAATCTGATCCTGTGCCTGAGCAAGGTTAGCCTGAGCGACGTGCAGCTGCGCCTGAAGGTGATTGACTTCCCCGTTATGTTCTGCTGCAATCTGGGCCTTCTCATCAGCGAGGTCCTTCACTAATCCATGGAAGTCATCCACATCCTCCTTCAACAGGTCGTTCTGCCGCTGCAACGCCATGCACCGCTGCTCGGACTCCATGAGCTGAGCCTCCAGCTCGGCGATGCGTGCAGCCATAGCGGCATTTTCCGCCAGGATCCGTTGAACGCCATCTGCGGGGTCAAGTTTGATAAAGTCAAACCATAATGCCCAGCAGTAAAACATGTTAAGGAATTAACATATAGCATATTCAACGATTAACATTTGTTGCACTCGAACCATGGACTTCAAAAACTTGCAACACATAAGTAACCAAATCTGTCGAAAACTGGCAGTGATTACTAAAACGAAAACTGACATGTTTCTAAGCAGAAACAGAAAATTTGGTAGTTACGAAAGTTGTAGATAACTTCAAGAGCTTTCCAACAAGTACTCATTCACCTCAACCAGACCAGTATAGAGGAAGTTATGCTATTTCAAAGTTCGACCATTGTCTGCTGAAATTCTGTTCTGGACAGACTGGACTCGATTTACTAACTACCAAATTTCGTCAGGTTCCAGGACGAATCACAGAAAAAGTTACATACCAAACTTGTAGATAATTCTGAGATCTTTCCATAGAGTGCTTAAACACGACAATTGGATTTAAAACGGAGGAGTTATGGCTTGTTGAAGTTGACTGAAAATTTCGACCGGCGGCAGATTTGGACTTGCTTCATTTGAATGTTTTCAAATTCATTTGAATTGATTGTTTCATTTCAATTTCCGATATTAACGAACACAACCAGGTTTCTTTGCATCTTAAGTTCATGAACATGCTAAATGCAAATGCAATGCAACCATTTTTATTAACCTAGTTATTCGTTCCTCACCAAAAGAAAAGGGTGCCATTATATCGGCATTCGTATTCGGTGACGAAAACGTCTCTCAACCGTGTTAGTCTAGCAAACAGTGTGACCTCTAACGTGGTTGGTACCTGCAGAAGATTCACAAACAACAAAATAAAGCATAAACAACAAAAAGGCCATGCGATCAACGATCCATGCCTAACCATACAAGTGAGCAACAAACGGCCATGCGGTCAACGACCCATGCCTAACACAATCTTACCTTTTCATCTCGCCGACATTTCAGAAAAGAAATAGAAACCAATCAACCTATTCAATCAAGACTCGCTAATTGCCACCTTTAACCACTAACATCCTTATATAGGGCCGACTAAACCGTACCTCACCGTAAGCGTGGTTTTCGAAAATAATGCTCATTAGTGTGGTACAACCCGACTTTGCTCTGATGCCAGCTGTAGCATCCCGCCTCAAATCAATGAGGGGTTAGCTAACCAGGATCTTAATCGGGAAATACTTGGCGAAGCAAGTATGCATAGACCACACACATAAGCATAAATAAAATAATTTTACATTGAAGTTCAGTTATTACATTGGTTCCATAATTAACATAAGATGTCCATTTCGAAGTTCGATTTATTTTACATAAAAGGAGTTCGAAATTCGATTACAAACACGAGCGGAAGCGAAACACACGACGATACATATACTACAATGAAACCATGTCCGGCCCGTAGACACGATCTCACTCACCTAGCTCCTGGCAGGGAGAAGAGGGAACCCACTCAATGGACCAGTCCTTGGGCGGTTCACCTCCCACACTACCTTACCACAGCACCCGCAGAAATTGCAATCAGGGATACCTGCAGTAAAGTTTTAAACATCGAAACCCTGAGCAACTAATACTCAGCAAGTCTTACCCGTCAAATTGGCCATCTAAGACCGACTTCTAATATGCAGGGGGTTGACCAGGGGTAAAGCTTAATTGCAAAAACGGCACTAATAATAGATCCTTATTTTCATATTTTAGCCAGATTAAAAGGGTTCTTGCATAAATATAAATATTAGCAACCTAACTAAACAATACATGGTTGCAATACAATTAATTGAAGTACAACATCATATAAACATCATCATGTGCACTTCTTACTACGATGTGACACAGTGAACAAGTGGTACTCAATAACCGCGAGGGACGGCGATTCGAATCGATTTACACCTGCAGGCGAAACCCGAGATACACGACGTACGCTACTCGAAAGAGTCACGCACGGCAACCGTTTACAAGGTACCATAAAGTCGAGCCGCTTAACACCTCTCCCGAGTACACGTCTCCCCACGCGATAGCCATGCCTGGTCTAACCGTGGTTCACCCGGGCACCCTCCCTTCAAACACTGTCCCAAATTCCACCATAACCATCTTCATCACCAAAAGAGAGGTGGGTTCACGTCCAACAATATAGCATCGAGCTACTAAGTTTACTAGTTCCCATTCTCCTAGCATGCATCCGGTACTGTTCAAACTTGCTCAGCGGGGCCACAACGAACGGTCCTCAACCGACACAAACGGGGCTATGGCGAACAAGGCGAGCCTTGTCACCTCAACCTACACATGAACTTCCCCGTTCGGTCTCAAATTCATTACCATCATCATGTGAGAACATAAAGTAAATACGACCCCACTTACACCGAGCGGTCTCCATACCACTCGATATTCTACCGACGACACTACTTTATTAAGCATAGCAAACTAACGAGTGGTAGAACGTAAATTAACCAAACCCATAGGAATATTTGGAGATACATGCAACTAGATTTTCAATCAAGTCCTATACGTAATGCACATTTCACGACTCGAAATACACGTGAGAAAGTATAAAACTTTGTAAATATGGGAGTGCACCGGGGCTTGCCTTGGGGCTGGTGGTTAGCACACTCGAGCACGTTCAGGTCAGCGCCGGTCTCCTCGGCCACGATCTCCAAGTCCTCGAGTCCGGCGTCGGTTCCTAAATGAATGCAACAATATAAACACAATCAAGATAGTTCATGGAACTTCCTTGACAAAATGACATGGGGATGTTATGATGCAAATGCAACATGTTGGCAGGGCCATTCATCAGGTTTTTGCATTTGGGTCCCAAGTGATTTATACAATTACTTTGGATTTAGGAAAATTCCTTACGCGTAAAAGAGATCCTCTTCTAAAATCTTTAAAAAGGGTTCTGGAAGATCTAAAATTACATTGGTATTTTTATTTAGCATCTTCAACCTAGGTACAGCAACATATCCAAAATTTGGTGCAAAAAGGTGCAGGAATAAAATCAATAAAAAGATTTTCCTAGCAACTGCAAAATGCAATTACTCCTAAAATAAGATGCATTTCAAGATACCACTTGGTGGGATGTTCAGTGAACCTATTAGGAGTGTGCATGCCAAAATTTAGAATTTTTGCACTTACAGAACTTTTTATAGAATTTATTTCCTGATTCTCTTCTTTGAATTTTATAAAATTAACTGAGAAGAATTCAGATGTTCATGTTGTACCACTGGATAGGTCTCATTTCAAGGATTCCAGAACATTTGAGTTTGTATTTTTACGATTTTTCTACGAATTTCTATCGAATTTAGAAGTTTGGCCAAAATCTGAGAAAATCAGATAAAAAGAAAAAGGGGAAACTGTAGCAGTGTCAGCGGTGCGCGCGACGCCGGCGATGGCAACGAGCTGTTCCAGCTAAACGGCGGCGAGCCAAGGTGCACACCATGCGGGGTCATGACCAGGGCTTTACGGCGACTCTGAAACGCCTACGGGTACACGTGCGCGAGGTCGGGGACGAAGCTCGACGCGCCAACCGCGGCGGCGACCATGGCAACGCGGTGGTCCGGCGAGCTGGGGTGGCGAGAGGGGGAGATAGAGGGAGCACGAGCATCACCTTGACGTGGGGAACCTTCTGGTGCAGCGTGTGCTCGACGAGGTGGCCCGGAAGTATGAAGTCGTCGGAGAGGGGCGGATGTCCGGTGGACGGCGGCGAGGAAGAACGAAATCCGGTGAGGGAAACTGCACAAACATCGACGAGGTCACGCCAGGAGGTTCTCCATGTAGCACGGAGCTCAAGCTTGCAAGGAATTGCGAAGAAGCTCACCGAGGACGACGGATTTCGCGGCGAGGGGGGAGCTCGGTCAAGATCCGGCCATGGCGGACTTCCGTCGATTTGAGCTGCTCGCGCGGGAAAAGGAAGAGCGAGTGGTCACAGTGGCTACTGAGGGTCCTTGCGCTCTCTTCCGCAGCGGCAGCGAGGCTCGGGAGGCGATGGCACGGCGGCGAGGCAGTGAGCTCTCTTCGGCGGCGATGGAGGCTCGGTGCGGGAGGGGAAAACGAGGGCGACGGCGTCGACTTGACCGAGAGGGAGAAGGAGATAAGGCGAGGACGAGGTTAGGCGCGATCGTACGGGAAGGACGGCGATCACAGTGGCCGGAATGGGCAGTGAGAGAGGAAGGTGTCGCCGGCGGCGACACATGGCTGCTACAGTGCCATTTGAGAATTTTTCGAATTTCGGTGATTTTCCTCGGTTTGAACTGATTTGATTCAAATTCGATCTTCCCGAGCTCCAAAAATCACGAAAAACTCAGGTTTGGAAGATTTCAGTGAGAGGAACAACTTTGTCAATTGGCACTTCTGCTAAATCGGCTTGGATTTCAAATTAAAATTCATTCAAAGCTTAAATTTGAAAAAGGTTCATGCATTTAATTGGGCTTCAAGATTTTTGCAGAAAAATTCCCAAAAATCTCTAAAAGTATATTTTAGCCCCTGGATGCTGAGGAATTTTTCATTTGGGTCCACTTGTATAGAAAATTTTAAAGTTGTAGCTCAAATGCTTGTTTGAAAGAAATTTATCCAATTTGAAGTGATTTTGAATTCCTTTTCATTTCTCTTTGATTTCTCTTGATCATTTTCACTGATTGAGATCAGTAGCTTAATTAGGGACTAAATTTGAGTGGGATGTTACAACGTCCGGCTTAATCGTGCTTTTATGTTTGTTTAGTCGTTTCCTGTTGCTTCGCTTTGTCGTTTGCTAGTTGCGGAGGAGAGTGCGGTGTGGCGACTTATTGTCGGCGCAGGAGTACGACGTCGTCCTGGACGACTTCAACCTGGCAAAGTGGTACTCAGTCATGCGGATCGACACACAACCACAGAGCGTATATATCTAATCGGCAACAAATCCTTGCTGGTAACAGAGAAAGCTAAAAATGCAGGGAAGCCCGCGGCACACACATGGAAGTAAACAGCGAGAGCGAACTAAACAGTGAGGCCGAAGCCATCTAAAATGCAGGGAAACGATAGCCTAGCATACACATGGAACTAAACAGTCCGGAAGCAAAAAAAGGTAATGGATGTAACCAAACAAATTCAGGCAGCACAGCAACCGAATGCAGTAGAAAATCCTAGTAAAAATATGTGGCAGAGGCAGTTAAGGAAATGAAGCAACGCTCACCAGCAAGGAGGCAGGAAAACGACCGGGAGGAAGCGCATGAAGAATCTGATTTCCTGCATTCCGAGAACCACATTGTCAGATGCAAGAAATGGAGGATGGGGACGAACCAAACTGCAGGTAGACGGGAGGAGCAGAGGAGAACCAACCTTGCGACAATGACTCCTCCGGCGAACAGTAAGAGGGAGGGAAGCACCGTGGACGTGATGCTCGAGCTTCACCGGCACAAATCGGAAGAGAAACCGAAGCTGAGCAAGAAACGCAGAAGCCATCAGGAGAAGGAACCGGCAAATCCGCGGGAGGAGGAGCGTTGGGAGGAAAGGGCGTACGGCAGGACGGGGCGAGAGGAGGTTACAGCGCGGCCGTAGGCACCCGCGGCGGACGACGACGCGGACGGCCGGCTAGCCGGCGACCAAAATGCGAAGCATCGGCGCATCTTGAAGGAGCGCTGCCTCTCCGGGTACACACAGTCTCCGGGTACATAGAGTCCACGCATGCGAAGCATTGTAGAGAGAGGGCGGCAGGGTAGAGCGGGCCGGGCTGACTATGCGCTGTAATGAGCGTGGAGGAAAACCAGGCCCACGGACCATCCGAAGGAGATCAAAACGTGCCCCAAAACGACGATGCAGGAGCAGGGCAAGGCTGGAACGTGCAGACGATGGCCCGAACGTGAGGGAAAATATGCACGCGTCGCCTCTACCGCCGAGCACGTCGACAAAAACGCTGTGGGGTGGGAGGCTGGAGCCTCCCACAGTTGAAGATTAGTATATAGATACTAGAGAGGCAGGCGCGCTCCGCCGCGCCCATACAGTGACCTAATTATGAGTATCAAACATCAAGAAAGAGGCACTAAAAGTTATTTGTTGTATTTGCAATTTAATTTTAGCCAACAGAGTATATCTCTCTCATTTTCTCCTTTTTTTTTCGGTGGCACATAAAGAGCCCAACAACTAATACAGAACCAGCAAAAAACATTAAAAAAGTATCTTCTGTTGAAATTAATGTTCGAATTTAAATAATTCCAAGGATCAATATACTTTGTGCTTGCAATGAGGTTCCAGAGTGGAAAACTCCAGTGCTCCAATATAGCCTGCGGGTCCCAATTGCATGCTCCAAAACGAAAAGTATGACTGTATGAGTCCTGTGGCCTGTGGGTACCGCTAGAACCTCTCTCCATTTTCTTTCTTGTATGCGTTTCCTGCGCTGGCAAGCGCGTACGCAGGAGGTTGGCCACGCGGCCATAGGATTCCATGCGGATCGACAGCAAGAGTCTGTCAGCCGGTATAGAAAAAAGGCTCTCTCGGTTGCTCCGCCATGCCATAACTCAGCATCTATCTATCTCTCTCGCTCTCTGCTCCAGCCGAGTACAACAACACACAGCCTCAGCAGCAGCATCCCCGCGCACACCATGCCTGGTCAGGGCGCGTTGGGTGTACCCTCTAAAATTTAGCTCTAAAGAGAATCTTATTATTTAATAGTATTAAATAAAGTTTAATGACAAAACCTTTTTACAAATGGGTACATCTTTACGAGACGAATCTAATGAGCCTAATTAATCTATATTTTGCTACAGTGATGCTAAAATGAATATCGTCTAATCATGCCTTAACTATCCTTATTAAATTCGTCTCGCGATTTAAAAGGATGTTATGCAGTTAGTTTTGTAATTAAACTTTATTTAAGACAAGATTTTTTTTATTTAGATCCCTCTAAATTTTAGGCTCTAAAACGCCGAACGCCCCCAAGCGCACACAGCCTTCACAAGCTTTCCCATGGCCGCAGGGCACTCCACCCAACTGAACTCCATCCCCAACCTGCCCTGTTCCCGTACTCACCTTGCTTGCGCGCCAGATCCAGCGAGCTGAAAACTCCAACTCTCCCACTCGAATCAGCTTCTTCTTCATTGTACCACGGAGCAGCGAAGTCCAGGTGGCTTCGGCTGCACCAATGCATCGACGACCCGTCCGCTGTCAGCAAGGCCGCAAATCCAACCTCGGCCACCAGCTGAGTGGGCGGCCTGGTTATCAACTTGAAGCCACTAGTGGCGGCACGGTGGGCATGGCGGCCAACGTCGACCCCAAGCAACGTGCCCAGACCCGAGGACCCGTTCCGCATCTGGCGAAGGGCCGGCCAGCAAATTCATGCCCAGACACCAGGTGAGTCAGCGGGAGCGGGATGCAGGCCTAGCTCTCCACCTCAGCCAGCCAGTCGCGGCACGGCGGCTGGGCATGGCGGCCCGTCGGCGCCGAGCATCGTGGCCCACGAACGCCAACCGACGTACGGACTATGGAGGCAGCTGGTGCCATGACGGCCCACGGCCTGTCGACGGCGACCGACGTACTGGAGGCAACGTGGTGACCACTGAAGGTGGCCACGACGGCCGGAAACGGCGTGCTTCCACAGTACGCGTCCACGCCGCCCCGAATGCTGTGGAGCGGCGGAAGTGTTACCGCTTCAGCTTTAGACTATAAACTAGGAACGGCGCGCTCCGCCGCGCCAGGGAAAAAATTTGTTGGGAAAACCAGGCGCCGGGCGTCCTGCCTGCTCTTACTGCAGGCCCGAGGAACGACAGGCCACACAGAAGATGGCCAGACACCAACCAAGGCAGGCAAAAAACGTTTAGAAAAAAGACCCGTACTGCAGGATAGGAAGGCAAGTACTGCAGGATAGGAAGGCAAGAGAGAAGACCGGCCCAAAGAGCGAGCACGCGCACGCGGAGCGTCGGTGGGTCGCGAGAAGCAGACGCGGGCGAAAGCAGACGCGGGCGATTGTGGAAGCGCCACGACGCACAGGAACACGTGTCGCGGTCTGTAAATTCCACGTCATTCGAAACTCCATACGGGGGCGGAAGCAACGACGCCTATGCTTTAGACTATAAACTAGAAAAGTAAGGCGCGCTCCACCGCATCAGTTTTTAATTCAGCTTTTCTTAGATGGACCTTCGTGTGGAGTACTGTGTATTTGAGATGTGGACCTTCGTGTGGATCCAATGGTGTTCACCTTCAAGTGGATTGAGTAGCCATTTTTTTTCCCGTTCTCCTGCGGGCACGCATGCATGAGCCTTTTTTGTTTCTGTTGCTCTATGTCACGGGTGTGCACTGTGAGGATAAGAACGAAGCATTGTGGAGCGACTACCAACAGGTTGTTCATTTCAAACATAAATACAGAGAAGGCAGTGCACTTTTTTGTCAAATTATCAAATGATTCGTCTACACCCAGAGGAATTTTTGTTTTAGCATATGCAAATATAGAGACCTCAGAGGACATATTTGCATAAGTGGAAACATGAGACGTGGACGCACAGCACCACAATTTCCTGTCTTCTTCCTCGTCCACTCCGCCGTTTAAACGATAAAAAAGCTCGAGCTCTTGCGGCGTTTTCTGTTCAGACCGAATTCTATCTTCCTTCCTTCCTTCCTTCCTTCCTTCCTCTCTCTCTCTCCCCTCGTCAAGGGATCGGGATCCTCTGAATTGAGGCTCCCAATTCAGAGAGCTACAGTGATCTAAAAATTGAGTGAAATCTCAGCCGTCGGATGGCAAGTTGACAGCTAAGATTGGATGCTACAGTAGCTAGTGAACAGTACCAAAAACAGGTCTGTAGTAACTCCCAGCACTCTTTCTACAGTGCGCTACAGTGTTTTAATGCAGGCTACTGTTCCTCCCATATTACTGTAGCAATCGCTACGGTACTCTGAATTGAGTGAACCATTCAGAGAACCGGATCCCGCGGCAGAGGCAGGGTCGGCCAGCGGAGCTGCCATGGCCCAGGGCAAGCATGTTCATGCAGTGGCGTGGGGCTCGGCGATGATACAAAATCTGGTTATACGATAGAGTCGCATCCTTCTTTTCCAACTCCCGAGCTCTCCACTTCGGATTTTGTTTGAGTGAATTTGAAACTTTTTCTTACCTCAGATCCATGGGCTGCTGTTGCCACCGGCAAAGGACATGGCATGAAAATTATGCTCAGACACAGGTCGTCCATGACATGGCGTTAGTCTTTCTTGGCCATGTTTGAAAGCGGCCGTCCACAGGCGAGGAAGCTGCCTGGAGGCTTGGTGGCCCAAGGCCCAACGTCAACAACCGGCGTAGAAAGGAGAGACGCGTTCGCTCCAGAGGTGGCCACGACGTACAGAAATGACGCGTCGCTACAGGAAGATGTCCACGCCGGTCAAAACGATGCGCGCTCGCGGAAGCGACGCGCTTCAGCTTTAGACTACTAGAAAAGTAAGGCGCGCTCCGCCGCTCCTATTAAGCACATTGCTAATTACCATGCAAATTCAGAAAATATTAGCTAATGCTTAGAGAGAGGCACATGATTCACTTTTAGGCCCTCTTTGGAACGCAGTATTTTCACAGAAATTGTACAGAAATTTCACAGGAATCAATTAACTGTTCACAGAAAAAACACAGAAACAGAAAAAAATCCCGCGTTCCAAAAAGCCCCTTATTTTGCAGGCCCAACTCGGTTGGCCTATTTGTTTTCCTTTCGCGTTGGAGCGTCATTTTTTCCAGAAAAAACAAAGGCAGGCAGCCACGTGCGGCTGGAAGCAAGGCCAACGTGGTCTCCCGTTCTTCTTACCATTGAGCATTCTCTCTCTCTCTCCAGAACGCAGAAGTAGGCAAAGTCTTCCTCCTCGCTCACTCGGCAAGTCGGCTGCGTTCCTCTTCCTCGCTCGCTCTTCTGCTCCGGCGCAGCAGCGTCCACTATTTGGGCTTTAAAGCGAGAACAGGATGGCAGCCGCGCTCATCACAATCTCGCCCCGGGCTAGGGTAGTGCGAGGCCGCGAGCCTCCGCCCTGTCCTGTCTGCCTCGGACTGCAGCGTCTCCTAGTGATGGCTAAATGGGCCGGGTTATTCGGGCAGGCCCGAAGCACGTTTTTTTGGCCCGACACGAACCCGGCACGGCACGGAATATTTACGGGCCGGGCTGGCCTGGCACGGACCGTCGGGCCGTGTTTGGGCCGAGGGTGCGGCCCGACAGGCGGCACGGCACGGACCGATATTAAATATAGTTTATGTTTCATATAAATATAGTTTATGTTTCATATAGAACAACAAGCATGAAGTAGTCCGGTGGTAAGTCTCTTGTTTCCTAAGCTAGAGATTGGGGGTTCAAGTCTCCACTTTGTTATATTTTTGTTCTGATTTTCAAGATTTTCAACACTATTGGGCTGAAATGGTGAAATGGGCCGCCGTGCTCGCGGGCCGGCACGGCACGATTAGGCACGAAAATGCCATTTCGTGCCGGGCCACGGGCCGAGGGGGGGAGCCCGTGGGCTGGCACGGCACGGCCCGAAACGAATTGCGTGCCGTGCCGGCCCGAAAATTAAATGGGCCGTGCCTATTCGGGCTCGGGCCGTGCCGTGCCGGGTGGCCCATTTGGCCATCACTAGCGTCTCCCAGCCGGAGCGAGGTCCACCTGTCCGGCTTGTCAATGAAGCCTCGGATGGGGAAAAGAGGCCCAGCTATTGGTCGAGGTCCCCGGCGACCTCTGTAATGTCAGCTCCTTCTTCCCTTTCTCCTTCTGGTTGTGGGCTGATGATGGTGGCACGCCGGCGAAGGGCCTGGCAAGGAAATGAGGCTCAACGTCCAGTTTTGCTGATGGTCGAAACAAATCCTGCGTGACGCTATTCTTCCCTTCTCGCTTCTGAACCGACCTACAATGCGTCGACGTGCTAGCACTGGAAGCCATCCGCGACAATAAGAAGAGGCGTGTAAGAAGGTGAAGGCGGCCACGTAGTCCAGAATGCTGTGAGGAGGTGGAAGCGATGACGCCTCTGCTTTAGACTACTATTTCAAAGATTCATGGACCTTTATGGGGCAAATCAGAATCTTGGCAACTTGACGTCTTCGTCGCAGTTTTTGCTATCTGGCTATCTGATTCTTAGCTAAAATTTTGCTTAATTACACTCATATTTTAAACCAATAGCAAGATGACACGCAAGATATCCCTGTTGGAAAAAGTTGAATGTTTTTTCAGTCACTTTTTGTGTCCGCTGAAATCCGAATGCTATTCCGTGCAAAAGCACTCAACTTTGTTTGTGTTTTTTTGTTGTAATGATGAAAATGACTGAAAAAACACGTAGATAACACAATCAAGTTCCACACTAACCAACAAAAAATTAACACATGTCACAAGGCATAGCTGTAGGAAATAAGAGGGGCAGAAGTTCAGCCATGCGTCCATAACTGGGGTTGGGAACAAAAAAAAAAGAAAAAAGAAAGAGACCCCATAGACGAAAATAAAACAAATCTTGATCTGAAACAGAAAGTAGATATATCTTGTGCCTCTGACTTTTCTATTTATCCTCATCACCGCATTCCCACATGTCATCCAATACAAGAAAAAAATTATAAAAATTATAATCTTTGTCCAATCAACTCTTCTATAGTGCAATCATTTCAGCTCGTACTTTGTGAGTATACTTTTCAATATCCTGTGTTACCTTATCCACATTGATATTGAGAAAAACACATTCACAGACTTCAAAGTGTTTTTTGTAATTCTTAACTTTTGATATATGTGTTGTGCAAGAGTTGTTTTCCCGCCTCCTGGACCCACAATCGGAAGGTGGTTGTGTCAGTTCGCAATATTATTCATGTTCGCCTCGCTGTTTTGCAGCAGCTACAGTGTTCGCAGTTATTTTTTTAACAGCATCTACAGTGTTCGTAGCAGCAGTTACAGTGTTTGCAGTTATTTTTCTACAGCCGCAGTCGCAGCTGCAGCCTGCCGAACACCTTGATTCATTCTGGGTGATATCATATTACATGTATGATGAAACTCTTATAAATTTAACTGCAAATCACACCTTATACCTCAAATTTAGTTTGACATTCTTCACCATAGGGGGTGTTCGTTTTTTTGGCTAAAATTTTAGCCATTTTGAATCTTGTTATTTAAAAGTACTAAATAAAGTTTAATTATAAAACTAATTGCTGAACCTTGTACTACTTCGCGAGACGAATCTAATAAAGGTAATTAAGCCGTGATTAGAAGATGGTTACTGTAGTATCACTGTAGTAAAACATAAAGGGGGTGTTCGTTTCATAGGGGTCTAAAATTTAGAGGGGTCTAAAAAAAAGAATCTTATCATTTAAGAGTATTAAATAAAGTTTAATTACAAAACTAACTGCAGAACCCCTGGTCTAATTCGCGAGACGAATCTAATGAGGGTAAGAAATCCGTGGTTAGATGATGGTTATTGCAGCATTACTGTAGCATGACTGTAGCAAAACATAGCTTACTTAGGCTCGTTAGATTCGTCTCGTAAAGATGTACCCATCTGTAAAAAGGTTTTATCATTAAACTTTATTTAGTACTAGATTCTTTTTATTTAGAGGCCTCTAAAATTTAGCGCTAAAAGAAACGAACAGGGCAAAATTAATTAGGCTCGTTAGATTCGTCTCGTAAATTAGCCTCCATCCGTAAAAAAAAATTTGTAGTTAGACTTTATCTAATACTCCTAAATGACAAGATTATCTTTGATGTGACTGGACTAAAATTTTAGTCAAAGGAAACGGATCGGGGCCATAGACTCGTTTTTGTTGCAAAAACCACCTCAATTTGAATATATAATATGCATGTGCTATGCCAACCAAGGTTTGCAAAACCGGTGCAAACCGGACCGGTTTTCGGAAAAACCGGAAAAAACCGCTTCGGCCCGGTTAGCAAAACCGTCCGGTTTTCCGATAAAACTGACACAGTGTTTTTGGAGAAAAACGGTAAACCGTCCGGTTTTTTCAGTTTACCGGACTTGTTTTTTGGGTAGCGGTTTTTTCGGTTTTTTTGAAAATGCAAACCTTGATGCCAATTCCAGCAGCTCCTTCGCATCTGCGATCCCTGCCTCACTGCCATGTCACTGTCATGTGACCCGAGGCCCTTTTGACAGTGACCCGGACACCCGGTAGTGCGGTGGCAGGGGAACCGCTTCCGTAGGAGGAGGATTTTGCCTCGAATGCATTTTGCTTCTTGCTTTTGTCTACTCTGTTGGAGGAGGATTTTGTAATGCACAGTGCGGTTTGGAGTCACCCTAAACCCTAGAGGATTTTGTAAGGACCCTAAATGCATGCAGAAAGATCAGAAGTCCATTTGATGTCAGAGAAAAACCTGTCGAATACTACAATTTATTGCCACAGATCAGGCTCTCTGGATGGATAGATACATACGTTACTGCTGCCAGCCTGGAGATACGATGGGGCAGGTTTGTGGCGAAGTGTGTGTGTGCAGAATGTACGAAGACCGATGGGCAAGACGAGTCACGAGAGCTCGAGGCGCAGGCAGCGGGACAGCGATCGAGCTATGCTGTGCAGGAGCTGAACGGGGACTCCGGAGGCGGTCCGGGAAACAATAGTCATCAAACAAGCTAATCAGAGGGCAACTTGGCGCAAGGAACATTGGAGGCAGGCATCATCATCTTTCTGTGCGGGCTCCGTCGGCAAGGGATTTTTTTTTTAACCGGAAAATGGATCCCATTAACTGGGAGCTGACTGAATATCAGCAGCTACATGATAGTTTACAAAAGCAAGGTGACCATCTGGCCATACCATGATTGCACCTGAATCTAATGCACACCCGAACTTAGCTAGACTATCAGCAACTGTATTACAAGATCGATGCTTGAATTTGATACTATAGTTCTGAGACGCTACCAACAGGAGAGCCTTGATATCACTGATCAACATGCCACAACTTGCAAGATCATAACCCTGAGAGGACAGCGCCGTCTTCACATTGATTGCGTCCGTCTCCACGACCACATCGTCGAACCCAGCATCCCTAGCGAACCACAACGCCTGCAACACTGCTGTTAATTCAGTTTACATAGCACCTTCACAACGATCAATCCTCTCAGCTCCTCAGCCGACTGATTGCCCATCGTGATTGCGGATAATGAATCCCCAACCACCTGTCTCCAACCGTTCCACAAACGAACCATCAACGTTGATCTTCAGATAACCTGTTTCGGGTGCACTCCATTTCTGTGGCTCACTAGGTGCACTCCCTTCGGCAAGGGATTTGGTAAAGAACAAAGGAGTCACTGGCGTGCAGCTCACGGATACCCTTTGTGCATCTATTCATTGCGTCGCTTGATAATTATGCCTTCTCTGTTTTCTCTTTTACTTTTCTCATTCTGCAAGGGCATGTATCAGAAATTCAAACAGAAAAGACTGTTCTGAAAGAAGAGATTTCAGTCGTGCTGCTGGGGAAGAAAGATAAGAGATGCTGGTCTGTAAAATCCTTCTTTGCAGCCCAAAACGGCTAGAACTTCGCTGAACCTTGCCATAGTGCCGGGTCAGTAAACTGTAAACAGATGAGAGCTGAAGCAAACTGAAACTGAACAATCAGCTAAAGATTGATGAGTCGTTCCTTTAAAGATGGGACCATAATTCCTCCAATCTGTGCTTAAGACTGAGGCTTTGTTCATTTAGAAATATGAAACTTGAACTTTCAGTAAACAATAACGCTTGCCACCTTTTCTTGCTATTCTTCAATTCAAGGCCTTGCAACCAAATGGTTCTCTCATGTCAATTGTTCTCGCCGACAAGTTGCATAAGCTTTACTGATCAAAACAAATCTGGTACACGCGACAGCACGTGAAAAGGAGCTCGATGATCATGGCTTCGGTTTTGTCCAAACGAGGTCGGTAGACGGACACTATTGGATTAATGGATCCAGAATATTCAGGTCTTAGCCGCACGGCACCAGTGAGCGCAGATGGCGGAGGTGAAAAAGTGAAGTTCAGATGATAAAACCAGCATCGGATCATAGTGATCAAAACCGATGGTGTAGATCGTCAAGTTGTAAGACCACAACGATGACCAGGCTGATTACATTCACATCTTAACGGTTTCCATCGCAACTTAACATGCGCTATTCCAATAGCCTCAAAAAAAAAAAAAAAAAAACGCTATTCCAACAGCAACCGCCCTCCTCCAGGGGCCGCTCAAGCTGATATGAGCGGGCACATCCCGAAATCAAAACGTTACGAAGTTACCATCCTAGACAAAAGTATTTTCAGTGCTGCGATTGCAGGATATTGTAGTGCCAAAACAACATAGCAGCAGCAGAGGAGCGACAAGTTTTAGCAAAACTTTTGCACGACAAGATTTCCATAAACAGCAACATGTTCAGATGACGAGACTTCGTTTGACAGGATACATCTCCAATTCATAGTCGAAAACACCAGCCTAACAGGAAATTTAAGCAACAAAACATCATCATTCTATAGACTACTCATGGAACATAGTCTAAGCTGCAGTGAAGGCCTTCTTCCCGCCGCTGCCACCGGTGGATCCAGCTGGGACGACTTTCAGGACGTTGAACCTCACGGTCTTTGACAGGGGCCTGTTATAGTAATGAAACAATATGCTTCAGCAATTAACAAATATTTCCTTGGCATACATAAACACAATTTGACAATTTTAGCACTATTTTATCTGTTCAAGTTGCAAGGCAATCTAGAGCTGATTTTGATTGATCTAGACAAACTAAGCATGAGCTACCAACTTATGAAAGCACACAAACTTACCTGCACTGGCCAATGATGACATGGTCGCCTTCCTTGACACGGAAGCATGGCGAGATGTGGGCTGGAATGTTGGAGTGCCTCTTCTCATACCTTCAAGGTATAGTGTCACCTCATGCATTAGAAACATGAAAACTTCACTTGGCAGAAATAAAACAAGAGTACAAAGTTCCCCAAATACTTTACTTACCTCTGGTATTTCTTAACGAAATGGAGGTAGTTCCTGCGAACAATGATAGTCCTGTTCATCTTAGCACTGTGGCATGTTCCAGCAATAATCCTGCCTCTGATAGAAACTGTTCCAGTGAATGGGCACTTCTTGTCAATGTAGGTCCCTGCACAAGAACAGAAATTTAATGATCTATCAACACATACAAACAACAGCATATAGCCCGTCAAAAGATCATTCATGTATGTCAGCATTATGACCTGATATTGTTTCACAAACTGGTAAATGAAATTGGAACCACGCTACAAATTCAAGTCTTTAAAACAGAATTAGATGGAGCTCACAATTACACGTTCACCAGTATACTAAAATCTACCACATTCTAGTACCAAAATGAGACTGCATTATACCTTCAATTGCCTCCCTGGGGGTCTTGAATCCAAGGCCAATGCTCTTCCAGAAACGGTTGCCGCCCTTTCCTGGCTTCTTACCCTTGCCAGATTTCTTTGAGCTGAAGTTAAACAGGAGATATATTAAGATATGCATACTGATGGCAGAGAGTGCAAGGCAAAACAAAAAAGGGAGAGGCAACAGGCCCTCACCTTAGGAAAACATTCGGCTGCTTGAGGAAAGCCTTCTCAGTCTGAAAAATGGGTACAGATTGACATTATTAGATGTCTAGCTCAGAGTTTGTAACTAATTCGGAAATTCCAATGCTCCACACAAATGAAACAAAATCACACTGGAATTGATTAATCGCTCTCACTAGTGCACTGATAATTTAGTAATTTCGTAATTAAAACAATTGACATGCCATCTAAGCAATAAAACGTTCATAACATAACATGAAGGCATATTTCTATGATGCCCACACAGTAAACTTGTCAGAAACGACGTTATGCTAGCGGTCGGTACCTCAACATCAACAAATGGTGAAGTGTGATCTGAATGAAAGTAAACAAAACAAACGCAACCTGTATACCAGCAACCACAAAACCGCACCAATTCGTGCAGACTGAAACTACAAATCCGCAATGCCCAGGAGGCCTGGTAAAGGACTGCCGCACTAGATCCAGCTACTAGCACACTAACAAGTTCCAACTGTTTCAATTTTCGAACCGCCCACACTTTGAACGAAAAGAAAATCAACAAACAGGCAAACTTGTCGGCTACACGATTTAATCCACACATTGAAACACGCCTAAACACTAGCTACACGGGTGCAGACCAGATCAGGAAACATGCCAACCTAACCACGCGAATGAGCATTACATAGCGAAGAACCAGCCCAAGCGAGTGACGGCGAGATGCAAAGAAGAGGTACACGGGAAGCGCGGGACGAGCGATACCTGCTCCGCCATGGTTGCGCTGTGGGCGTCGAGCGGCGAAGCGGCGGCGGCAGAGCGCGGTGCGGCTGCGTAGCGGAGACTCGGAAGGAGGTGGCGGCGCGGGGCAAAAACCCTAGGAGTACTCTTATAGCGCAGCCTCGTGGGCGGAAGCCGAAGTTTACAGAAACACCCCTCTAGGTTAAATGGAAGCCCGGCCCAAAAGGCCTAAATTCATTTCAGCCCAACTGTACCCCATTCGGTGGGCTGCGGGTAACCGTTCCGCCATTACAGCTGTCTTGTACTCACGCGCGGTCACGCCGCTCGCAAGGGACGCTAACCGAAAGCCAATTTCAGGGGCTGCCGTCTGATCCTGTGCCGTTTGATCTCGGCAGTCCATTGGTAAGCCAAAGGCCGAGAGATCTCTCCTCGTCAAGCTATTCCGTCATCCCCCTTCCATTCCTCTCACCTCGTCGTCGCCGACGCATCACCGGCTCGCCGTCGCCACCTCCTCCTCCTCGTCCTGCCTCCCGCCGCCCCCGTGCAGACCCGAGTCGTGAATACCCTGGAGCGGCGCCTCACGTCGCTCGGGGGCGGACTGGTTGGGGCTACTGTTTAGCCTAGCGGAGTGGAGATCCGCGTAGAGATCGATTGATTGCTTTGGTTTGGTAAGCCACGACTCGAATTCGATCGATTTTCCGTTATCTGATTCGTTCTGTGGTTGATATCGTGGAGAATTTGTGGTGATCGATTCTTCGTTGTTGCCGTGCAGTTGTGGTGAAATGGCGAACATGCAGCCTTCCCTTAACATGCCGCCCTCTTTCGCCGGGGCCTCGCCGCCGTCGCCCTCCCCGCTGGCGGGGGGCAGCGGAGGTCCCGCTATGGGCCAGGCGTCCAAGGAAAAGAAGATGGCGTCGGCGGAGCAGCTGGTGCTGGACCTCTGCGACCCTGAGCTCCGCGAGAACGCCCTCCTCGAGCTCTCCAAGGTTTCCACTCGCGACTCTTTAGCCTGTCCATGCGGGGAATGATTTTTGTCTGGTGATATCTTGTAGATAATGGATTCCAATGTTATGGAGCCAGTGGGAATAATATCGGATTAGGTTATACTAGAAAATTCGTGGAACTGGGATTATGCCTGTGAAACGTTTCTGCCCTACTGACGTTATGGAGTTTCGTAGTAATCAATGACTTGGTTCCAGTTTGATGATTTCGGGTTAGGAATTGAGCTATACTTAATGTGCATTGATTATTTTTTATTGGTTTCCTAATGTGCAATTCAAGTGGCTCATTCTGAGAACAAATTAGTTCGCTTCTAGAGTGACCTAGCTCTATTAACTAATGCAATATTTCCTAAATCCTGGCTATTGCACAGCCAGGATATTAATGGTTACATTAATCAGTAATGAACAGCCTCATTGCCAAGAATGCTATCTCCATGAAGAATTTGTAGTAAATCAGTACTTAAATGATCCTGAACTGAATCTACATAGATGTTGTACATTAGTCATTTACTTGAAATGACATTTTTTCTCAGCAAAGCAATTCAATATGTAAATGAATCCATCCTTAAACGATCCTGAACTGAACAAATGTGGATTGTATGTTAGCCATTTACTTGTAACGGCATTTTTAATAGGAAAAGCAATTCAATATCCTTATGAATCCATTCTGAAATGATTCTGAGCTGAACAAGGATTGTATGTTAGCCCTTTACTTGTAATGTCATTTTGATAAGCAAACCTGAACTGAACAAATGTGGATTGTACGTTAGTCATTTACTTGTAACAACATTTTGCTAGGTAAAGTTCTGTATTTAAATGATTCTAATTATTTTTTTCAGAAAAGGGAGATATTTCAAGATCTTGCCCCGTTGTTGTGGCACTCTTTTGGCACAATTGCTGCGCTACTCCAGGTATGTTAGTTTCTGGCCCTCCGATGCTGAGGATTTGCATGCTTGAATTCACAAGAACTGGGAGCTTAGCAGCTAGCTTTGAGGCTACTTATTCTTGTTTAAACATAATTCTCGTGTTGTTGGGTATACTACAGGAGATTGTATCAATCTACCCTGCACTTTCACCACCAACATTGTCACCTGGTGCATCGAACCGTGTCTGCAACGCACTTGCACTTCTGCAGGTATGCCTGTACAAATAAAGGGATAGCACCACAATTTTTTGGTTTCTGGTTGCTGCTGCGCTACAGATAACCTAACTTTTCTTGAATCTTTCAATTATTACAGTGTGTTGCATCGCACCATGAGACCAGGATCCTTTTCTTGAATGGTAACATGCCATGCCCTCCTTATAGCATAGTTTCGATGCACTGATAATGGTGTGCAGTCAGGAGAATTGTTAAGTATTTTGAGATATATGATGTAACTGATTTTGACTGAAAGTCTATTCTTTTCAGCCCACATTCCACTGTACCTGTACCCATTCTTGAATACTACTAGTAAAACAAGACCCTTTGAGTACTTACGGCTAACTAGCTTGGGTGTCATTGGTGCTCTTGTTAAGGTAATTTATTCTTGGTTTGCATTTGTTTCTTTAGATGTAGCTAATAGTAAAGAATGGCATCTGAGTTGCAGACAGCAAAAGCCATTGTGCCACTAAAATTTAGAGGAAGCTGAACTCCTGTATCCTTTAGTTTTATGGCATACTTCGTGTACGAAAGCTGAAAGTACTACGTGAACAATCACGATGCTATGCACCAAAGAAGTTGGTGCAATTAGATTATGTCCAATGAAGCAAGTCTTGTTTCTGTTGTACCCAGTACTCTACACAGTCCCACACCATTTTCTTTAGGCAGTATGATACTGAAAAGTCAGCGGCTCCCAGTACCCTGTGATGCGACATGTGTAATTTGTTGCATTCATATACTTTTATTGTTACCATATAGCAATAGCAACATAGGATCGCCTTCATTTTGCTCAAACACATAGTACTATAACAAATCCCCACTTGTTGTTGGAATACCTGTTCTGCTAATTCTTTGCTTTGTGATAATGCAGGTTGATGATACTGAAGTTATCAGTTTTTTGCTGCAAACTGAAATAATTCCTCTGTGCTTGCGTACCATGGAGATGGGCAGTGAGCTGTCAAAAACCGTATGTAGTTAACCATCATAATTCTCATATTAAATATCAACACTCATTTCTTCTGCTTAGCACTGGCAAAGGTGTAATCGATTTTTAGTATTCGTCTTCATCATCTGAAGTTTATCCGGAGTACTGTTTTGCTTCCATCACTTACTTTTATAATATGCGTGTACTATACGAGGCTTCTCTCTGAGAGGTCTAACCATGTCATGTTATAATTCATTAGCCAGTAGGTGGATCGTACAAGGAGCCCCAAAAGCTGTTTGGCCATTCTGCAACCTTGTGATGGAAACCATATTCGGCTGGCCCTAGAGCCATAATACTTTGCAAGTTTATTTAGATAGTTGTTCCGTGTCCTATTCTGTTCCATAGATTCCTTACTTAGTTAGCCGAGAACCTAGTATAGTATATAACGAGAGCCTTAGTCTTCTTTAGAATCAATCAAGATGTAACTCAGTAAAGCGCTCTGCCCGCCAATCGGCTCAATTAGAGTTTCGTCTCAACAGGAGAAATTTTTGACGGCTCTACCGTGTATTCTTTTGCTGCCACAACGTTCGGTATCAATGCTTTTGATTTCCTTGAAAGAGGTTCTAGGATCACATGCTTATGCATTTGGATCTCCTTCATCCACACCAGCCACCTCCATGGTGCTGCTATGGATGAAACTCAGAAGAGTAAAAAATTTATTTTTTCGAAGAAGGCGCAAACGAGCTCATAGCGTAGTGGTTGTGATGCTTTAGTAGCACCCCTAGCTCCTCGGTTCAACACCCCTTGAGAACGAAATTCAGGGCTAGTTAAGAAAGGTCACTCGCCAGTTCCCCTAGTCGGCATGGGTGAACCAACCTTTGGTGGGCGGGCCCTCGTGTAGGGGGTGGTAGTGGGCTGGGCCCCAAAGCACGAGTTAAGGTCCGGGTGGGCGGGCCCTCGTGTAGGGGGTGGTAGTGGGCTGGGCCCCAAAGCACGAGTTAAGGTCCGAACTCCGAAGCATAGGGGCGGCATCCCCATGTATGAGGGCCGACTTTTGTGACCATTCTCGGCCTGGCTCCGGTTGAGGTCTTCTTAAATGAGATACCGTGGTGGCAGTCTTACCCCCACCGGCTGAGTTTTCATTTTTCGAAGAAGGCTGCCTCATCATAACTAAAAGTTCAGGAAACATCTCCCAGTGCAGTGGACATGCCACCGCTATCTGCCGCGATGATCAAATCGGCACAGTTTGCTTTGCAATTACCACTGCTGCCTGAAGCACTATCGACAGCTCTTGTGGACACGCATCCAGATCCTATCACAGTGATCCCAGACCCTTCTGTTGCATTCATAGTTCCGCCGTAGCCTACAATACCGCTACTTGAACTTGCTGGCTTGCTGCATTGCCATGGCACCACCTTCTGATTCGGTTTCTATTAAGATTCTTGGGCTGTCAGCATCTGCCATGTCACTCAGAAACCCAATAACTGTTGTGTCGTTTCTTCTTGAAGCACAGTGTCAGCCAGGCCCAGAACACATCATACAGCTGATGTTCAACAAAGAGGTGTTCAGCATTACATGTTAGCAAGACTAAGGAACCCTGCAAGGCCTTCAGTCTTTATATTTATATATGCTACTAAATCTGTCACTTGGCTGGTACATAACTTAGGCTCTCTGTCTCGCTCGCTAGCTCCTTTTATTTTATTTTGCTACGTTTTTTTCTGCAGAAGAGAAAAGTATCTTGAATATGAGCTTATGAGGGGCTTCAGCTTCTTTTGGTGGCAGAGTTCAAAGTTGAATTTTTAGGCTGAAATTAGTTTTATAGTCCAAACGGGCTCTTATTCAGCTAAGACAATCACTTGAGCACTAATTGAGCAAAATTCTCATTTGCAGGTGGCAACCTTCATTGTCCAAAAGATTCTTCTAGATGATGTTGGGCTGCGCTACATATGTGCCACAGCTGAGCGTTTCTTTGCTGTAGGCAGTGTTTTAGCAAACATGGTTGTGTCACTTGCGGATCAGCCTTCCACAAGGTTGCTGAAGCACATCATTCGATGCTATCTCAGGCTCTCGGACAATCCCAGGTTCTTGCTACTATACTTGAATTATGAATTTAGTTTACATATGTTGTCAGACTTTGTAAAACTTTGTTCTTCTCCTAATGCAGGGCATGTGTTGCGTTGCAAAGTTGCCTCCCTGACATGCTCAAAGATGGGACATTCAACAACTGTCTAAGGGTGAGTCATGATCTTACATCTGCCGTCACCTTCATTATTGCTCATTCACCTAAACAAATTATGCACCTTAGGTTAGTTCTGGTCAAAATACTTTAGCATATTGACTTTCTGCAAATACAGGATGACCCAGCAACAAGGCGCTGGCTTCAACAACTTCTGCATAATGTAACAGGCGGGGGTATGGGAGGAGCTCCGCAGCCAGGGCTGGATCATATGATGGGAATATGAAATGATCTAGTTGTTGCAGTCACAACAATAATACATTATCTGACAGTGAATTGCAACTAGAAGAAATCTGTCAACCGTCCAGAAGCTAGTATGATGTAGTTCAATTTTAGAGCAAAGAAAAAAAAATAGAGGAACTGTGTTGTATCATCATAATCAGTTAGGATGCTGTGCTTGCCATGTAATGTTGTAGATAAGCATACCAAGCTGCTCCTTTTGTGTGTTTGCCCTAGACCCCTTTTGTTTTGACAGTACAAAACTAAAAAACAAAGAGGAAGAGTCCCATAATTCCAGTCTTTCTTGTCTGCCTCTGCCGGTCAGATAGAACTTAAATTGCTTTCCGATGTTGCCATAAGAGGCAAACTGGAAAGAAGAGAGTGATGGATGCTATATTTGCGTGATGATTTGAATGTAGTACTAACTCCATATTTTTATTGATGAGGGACGTCTCCATGCTTCTGGGGTACGATAAGCCGTAGAATTCAACACATGGAACTCCCACCTTTTGCTGTGGAATCCACGTGATTTTGAGATGGTAGGTCTAGGGTTTGAAAAAGTGAGGAATATTGAAGACGTGAAGCTAAGCAGTCTCTTAGACGGCAGTAGGCTCATGAAGTATTCGTTGCATAGACGCTTAATATGTTGCCGTTTTTCTCTGAATTTGAGAAAGATGTTAATTCAGTTTAAAAGAAATGAGAAAGTAGGACGGTAACACTTGCCAAGACGACAAATGAAAGGAAGAAAAACCAGACTACCTCACCGAACCACGTCAGACCAGACAATCCCTTCTCGCTCGCTCTCTCGCACACAGGTTTCGCTGCAGCTTTCAGAGCCACCCAAATGCCCCTCCACTCTCAACACACGAACGCAAGCTCCCAAGAACGCAGCGCGATTGGATTTGGAAGCTTCTACATGGCACGCCGAGGCTCGTAGACGGAGCAGAGGAGACCAGAAAAAATCGAGCAGCAAGTGGAGGGAAGCCATGGCGTTCCTCCTCCCCAAGCTCACCACTCCTTCCTGCAAGTCGCCTCCTGGCCCCCTCCTCAGGCCGCAGCTCGCCCTGCCGGCCCACGCCGGCGGCAAGCTCCACGTCTCCGTCCCGGCGCAGGCTGCGGCCCCGGGCCACCTCAGCCTCCTCCTCCTGCTCAGCGCCTCGCAGCAGGAAGCCGCCACCGCCGTTCCCCCGTCCAAATCCACGGAGACCAAGAACCGGAGCAAGGGCGGCGGGGACCCGCAAAGGTCAGATTTTTACCTCAACCTCGGGACGGCAGTGCGCACGCTGCGCGACGACCTACCGGCCGTGTTCGTCCGGGAGCCCAACTACGATATCTACCGGTATGAAGGCCTTCCTTCTTTCCTGCCGCTATTTCTGTTCATATTGGCTGAATCCTTGTGAGGATCAAGGCTTATACATGTGCTGTGAATTGGATTTGCTAGTTTAGTAGTGATTGATCGCTGAGAAGTCACTGCACTGGAAATTATAGCTTGCAATGTTCAGGTGATAAAGGTCAAATATACACAGAAATCAAGTATTAGACTGTTAGTTGTCAGTGCTCATAAAATGGCTACTGGTGATTGGTGAACACCGGTGAGTTCTTAGTCACTCAAGTAACTGGTTGCAGAAACCAAGGTGTTGGTTGTTATTTGTTTCACTGATGCAGTGTTTGTTAGTCTGTTTACATTTTAGATGTACCCAATAATTTGTTCTCTCAGATTCAAGATTGAGAATTGGATGATTGGATCAATTTATGAACAATCTCTTGTTTGATAGCTATATAAGATTACACTGTTACAGACTTAGGCAGTGATATATAGCAGTCGTATATTCCATCATCAGCAGTTGTGCTAGTATGTGGTTCTGATCATGTCCGAAAAGAACACTAGGACTGCATAAATTGTATCTCTTGTGTACTTAAAAGTGTTAGCTGGCATGCTTGACATTTTCATTTTAAAATAGTTGTTTAAATGTTCTTTTATATCAATTGCAGTGAGGACATCACATTTGTCGACCCACTGAACACCTTCCATGGGATCGACAACTACAAGACAATCTTCTGGGCTCTTAGGTTCCATGGGCGCCTTCTATTCAGTGAAATTGGGCTTGACGTATCACGCATTTGGCAATTGACTGAGAATTCAATAGTTGTCCGGTGGGAGCTGTGGGGCACTCCGCGTGTCCCGTGGGAATCATATGGCTGCTTCAGTGGCACGTCGAGATACAAGGTTGACAGGAATGGAAAAATCTACGAACATAAAGTTGACAACTTGGCATTGGACTTCCCAAGATCAGTGGCAAAAGTGGGCAGCATTGCTGACATGGTAGTCGCAACATGCCCGCCGAGCCCCAATTTGACATTTTGGGATGTAGTTGGGACAGGTGAAGGATGCTCATGGACAAAGCTTTACGAAGCGGTGGTGGAGGCTGTGGAGCGGGAAGGTCATAGTAACATAGGCATTGGCCTGGAAGGCCTAGTCACTTGTTCATAGGATGGAAAGTTCTCCTGGACTAGCTGCTTGGTAGTGAGTTTTTCCTAGGAGAAATGTATATAACGTGGGTATAAAAATCACAGTACTTTTATGCCTCTGTATACTTTAGCTCTAGAACAGCAAATTTAGATAAAATACATGCTAGATGACTATATTTGATCATCCTTGTCACACGATGGGACATTGTTTCAACTTGCTTATGTCTTTGAGATCCGCATGTCTTGAGCAAAGTATGTTTCAAGAATTGTGAGACAGAAGCTTCTAAATAATAAATCTGGATTATTGATACACTATGATTCTGGGAGCGTTATCTGAATTACTTTTCTAGGACTTTGGCGGATTGAATTAACAGGTTTGACCGTTAATGAACTATGAAGGGCTCTCATTTGCCTTTAATAAAAATGAAATTGTGTTCTTGAGAGTTCACAAATGATGTGAACTCACTCACTGCTTCAGAATGCAATACTGAACTTTGAGGACAGCATAGGGTTTCAGGGATCAACTTTTTAAGCTTACAGGTGGAGTGGATGTGGCTACCGACTAATTATGGCCTTTCTGCTCAAATATCTTTTTGCTGAAACTAAGGCTAACTGAACAACACAAATTTAAGTTATCAGTAAAGATTCTATGGAGGAACTCTGAATTCCTACACCTGAAGGAAAATTGCTTCCACTGAAATTGCTTTCGGAAAAGTGAAACCTGTCACCTGCCCTAGGTGCGTATCATTTTATTAAACCGTGGATCCATCTAATTAGATGATTTTATGTTTAACATGGATGAGTATAGAACAAAATATTATTTTTATTGGTCCAATGTTTTTTGTAATTTCCAAGCTTTATTCGTTAAAGTACTGAATGTACAACATTGCTTCCCTTTTTTTTTTTTGAGGGGAATACAGCAAGGGAAGCCCCTGCTGTGGTACAACATTGCTTCCCTTAACAGGGGGGAAAAAAACGTCTGGTACTTTTCGAATCGAGACCTCAAATTATTAGGGGCTTCAATCTGTCAGATTAGTTCACCAACAACAATCAGGACGACGTACGGAAGTCAAATGAAGTCTCAACTCCCAACAAGGTTTGTTTTTTACTCCTTCAGGGGCTCAACAACCCTTCCAAAGTAATCCTGATGCCAAACGCCATGCAGATGTTCCCAGGTATATATTTTAGGCCCCCTTTGGAACGCAGGATTTTCACAGGAATTGTACAGGAATTTTACAGGAATCAGTTGACTGTTCACAGGAAAAACGCAGGAATAGGAAAAAAAAATCCCGCATTCCAAAGGGGGCCTTAGTCGGCAACCCCCAAATCCTCAGTTTCTAGGGAAGAAATCTAAGTAGCTAGATTTGAGTGACTTATTAGTCAAAAAAATTGAACTTAATTCTACAGTCAGGCCTTGACTTCTAACGATGGGTTGCATAAACATGACTCGTTCTGATAAGCTAAACTCTACTTATATATCTATTCTTCTCGCTGGGTAGTTAGACAAGTTGAACACAAGAGCAGCAAGATGTCACATTTTTTTATTGAAATTTGACACCATCGTTACTTTGACATCAGAATTTGACACCATCGTTACTTTGACAATCATCATCAGTTACTTTGGACCTTTCAATATCAATCGATGCTTGCATATGGAGACCTATAGTTCAGAGGGTTGTCAATTATGCTGCGTAATCATGAAGAATCAACATGCGAAATTGCAGGATTGAGTTTCGTGATCAACACTAATTTTCCATCTTGGTGACTTCTGAACGAGGCGATCAAGGCAGGTCACACACGGACGTGTGATCAGAGAAAAGGCTGGTAAACAAACACATTGGCACACCTAAAACTCCTGGATCCAGAACATCTGAAAGGTCATATTTTGTCGACTGAAAATCTAATGAAGAACAATTTAAAACCGCGGCAGTTGAACTGCAAAAATGCAAGCTACCTGCTACCCAAGTAGGGCTGGACTACCGAGCCAGCTCGGCTCGGCTCAGCTCGGCTCGGCCCAGCTCGTTAGGATAACGAGCTGGCTCAGCTCGGCTCGTTATCTTAACGAGTTAGAATGCTGGTTCGGCTCGGCTCGATACGAGCTCGAGCTGGCTCGTGAGCCAGCTCGTTAAGCTCGCTGCTCGCCTCTAGCATCTCTGTCGTGATTAAGGAACAAGACGACTACCATGCCATCGGGTACATCTTGACGTTCTTGAGCATGACGGCGTGCCGGGCGGAGAGGCAGAGGAGGCCTACGTCGCGGAGGTCGTCGCGGCCGAGAGAGGGGAGAGGGGCTGGTGACATGAAGGATCCGACACCATCGCACAAAGGGAGTAGGTGGAGGGGTGGCACCGCTCGGCCTGAGCTGTCGGCCGTCACACGTTAGATCGCCTCTCCACGGCTTGGATCTTGACTTGGTCCCCTTCCGTCGTCGCCATAATCATAGGAAGAACGGTGAGGAAAACGAGCTCGTGTTCACCATAAGCTTTGACGTTGATGGCTGCAGCGTCGATGACGGAGGGGAAGGGAGAGGCGGGTGTTGCTACGGGAGAAAGGAGGCGCCGATAACCTCGTGGATCTCTTTCGGGCAAGCTCGCAAGTGGACGGCGAAGGAGCTGGGTGACGGGCCAACGAGACAGGTTGTGTGGCTCGTGAGCGGAGCGAGGCAGGTGCACGATGGAAACTTGGGAGGAGGCAAGGTGTGGTGACGTCTCAATTTAATAAAGGAATAAGGTGTGGGAAAGAGGAGGAGACGTGGGGTGATGGGTTGTGAGACTTGCTGGCTCGTTTGGCTCGCGAGCGGCTCACAGCTAGCTCGAGCCGGCTCGTTAAACATAACGAGCTACAAACCTGGCTCGGCTCGTTAGAAAAAGTAAACGAGCCGAGCCGAGTCGAGCCGAGCCAGTCACGAGCCGAGCCGAGCCAACGAGCCACGAACTTTTCGTCCAGCCCTACCCAAGCATAGAAAAATTTGGCATCACCAAATGACCGGTGCGAATATGGACTGAAAATTAGCCGGAAAAGCAGGTGAGCTACTCGTTATGCTTTAGGAATTTAGCATCTAACACTTTCAGAGTTTCGGCCCCGGACCACTTTTGGGAGATGCTCCACGTAAGTCGACTTAGATTTTGTATTCGTGTAAGTCAAATTTTGTAGCCGTTGGATCTGGATCCAACGGACAAGATAGAACAAAAAATTCGACTTAGAATTTGATTTACACGTATACAAAATCTAACGGCTACAAAATTA
>RWGY01000350.1:0-100449 GCA_007726485.1 Eragrostis curvula | reverse complement strand
GCAAACATACGATCAGCTCCAATGTGAAGCTGGGGCTCCTTGCTATAGGGACAAGCTGCAAGGAATACCTGATAATCAGACGCAGCACATGCTATAACTGTGCAGAACTCTGCATCAATGGACAACGAAGGATTCAAATTGTAGGTACTATCACGGTTTGAGACTTGCGGCAGTCTCAGTCATTTAGTTATTCTTCTACAATGTACTACCTCCACTTCAAAATAATTGCAGTTCTGTCATTTGCATAGCCAGAACTACAATTATTTGGAACAGAGGTGGTAGATAGAATGTAGTGTTGATGTGAATAAAGCTGCGTTATGGCTTTATCCTGCCAGTTGATCTTTAATATGTTATAGCATTTGTTCTGTCCAATAAAATTGCACTTGAATACCCTCCTCAACTTGATCACACTAAATAGGTTATTATTACAGTTTCTGTAGCTGGAAACCAACCATCATTTTTCGAAACTCACAATTTACGTACCAGGTAGGTATCAGGCTCCTACTAAGTTTCGGTAGTAGAATCTTGTAACCTTATCCCGATCCGTAAACATTACAAATGGAAGCACTATTTTCGATAGAATTTTGTACGTCTAATTCTGGTAAGACAGCCAGCAGCCTTGAGGCCCCTGGCAAATAGCAACCGCAATATGTGTACAATGGAAGTTTCTTGCAGTAACCCATATCTATTAGTATTAGCTACAGCAGACTTCAATAAATGGACGTGACGTGAAACACCTAATTGAAGCTGGAGACCAAGAAGAAAAAAAAAGAATGTTTATTTTCTAACGAGACTACAGAACAAACATCGATTGCAGTATATGTTGAGACAAAAAAATAGGCCTTTTATCTGAGCCTGCTACATATTTGCCATATGCTGATAAATAATCTATTTTTCCCGAGAGTAGTAGGGCTAGAAATCAAGAACTGAACTCTATCACAGGTGCACTGGTGTCGTATATCAGAGGGAGCAGCCGAGCCTTGCTTTTTGGCTTCTGAGCTGCAGATGCTGGGAGCACGAAAGGGACTCGATTCAAAAGATCACGTGGAATCCTGCGTGCCTGCTTCTGGTAGCCACAACTTCTTCCGGATTATGAGGATCATTTCGTTCTCCTCTGATTCTGGACTGGTCTCAGCATCTACACAGTAATTGCTTCCCAGTGAAGTGCGTGGAGGTACTTCTTGATGAATTCAATGATAGGGCTCTTGTCTCTCAAGATGATAAATCCAGTTGGCCTGAGGATACGGTCCATTTCAAGGAGCAGGTCTTCAGCACTGCAACCTCTTTTGTCGAGGTCAGAAAAGACTGTCCATGCATGGAGAAGATCATATGTTCGCGGATAGGTTGAGAAGGCCTCACACCTGCAAACAATTCATTGGATTTGAGTAAATAAAATTATATCAGGATAACACAATCCTCCAGCCTCAAGGAAAACTAGCCCGCGGCAGCAACAATCTTAACAGCAAACAGATCAACAAGTCTAGGTGTCACTAGATAAGGACCTAACTCACATTTGCCACAGCAATGCTATAAAACCTTACTCCAAACCAGGAAATTGAGAATGCAACTAACAAATATACTCTCCGTCACTCATAATTTCACCACTACCTATTCTTTGCAAGCACTAGAGAAGGGCTTCAAGCCTATGCAACAGACCCACAAGAATATAGTCTCCATAACCATCGTCGTACGGCCTCAAGGAGCTTGTTTAGTCTTTCAGAAAGAGAGCAGATGGTTGGTTTGCCCTCAAAGAGCTTGCTATGTGTTATAATACAAAAGCATATTCTGAGGAAACGCTCCTAATTAAGCACATTAAATGACAAAAAACATAGCAGGTTCAACAGTATTTTATCACAAAATTTCATTTGTGCTCTTGCAACTATTGACAAAATCTGATCAAACTATGACCACAAGATATAGCACACAGCTTCAATACCTTCACCGTTTTAAGAAGGCTATTGTCCCACGCTTAATTACTACTCCCTCCGTCCCTAAATAAGTGACACTAGCATTCGAATTTGTCCCAAAAAGAGTGTTAGTTCACGCCTCCCAATATATCTCTATCTATATGTCTCTCCTCCACCCCTCCTTGTTTCCTACGCACTCTACTTTTTCATCCCCTCCTTAATTCCCATGCTCAAGCTCTAGAATGTCACTTATTTAGGGACGGGGGGAGTACGAGAAACGCATATGTCATGACAAAGATGACAAAGTGGCATGCAATAACTCACTGCTGAAAAGCCTGCAGTACAAACCTAACAAACTATATCCTAGCTATACCGAATTCAGTTCTAAGAAATAGCTGAACTTTATAAGTGCAAAAGCCTTTTATGTGAGTTGACACATACCAGTCGTGGTTGCTGCCTATCAGCCCTCTATCGTAGATTATCTTGAGGGTGCTCGGTCCATCATGTGGCACAACATTCATCACCCATACATCTTTTTCCTTGAGTGCGGCAGCAAATGACCCAAAGTTTGCTTTCATGTCCATTATATTTCTAATAGTGTCTGGTTTAACCTTTGGGCCCAACAGACTCCAGTAATTGTCTACCCTTTGCTGCCACATTTCCTACACAATATGAATTTTCTCATCAGCTTCTATGCAATTCTTAAGGAATATTATCCAAACAAGAAAATTCTGAAAGCAAACAAAATATAATATGTATAAAGAAATTGTAAAGTTAACTAACCGTATCCTTCTCAAATGTTTCAGCAGTAACATACAAATCAGCAAGACGGGGAGGTGGGGTTGTTAAACGAGCAGGCCATGGAGCCAGCCCACTTCCCCCATCCCTGTGCATTTCTGAAAACATAAAATCACTTGTTCACTTTTCAGAGATACCAAAGTTAGGAGGAAAAATGAAAAAAAAAAAGTAATGAAAAAGGAAGGAATTGTGGCCTTGTGGCTGACATACATTAAAATTATAACAGGAAATGGATACAATTACGTCAGCACTAATTAGCTATGAAACATTTACTCGACTTTCAAATAATCAAAACAAGACAAAGAACTAACATAGAAACTATTTAATTGTTATATTTGCATCATAGAAATGAGAGCAGCAAATGTGTCCTTTGTTTACCATCAGTGGCAAGTGAAGTTTTTTTTTTCTTCCAAAAACCGATTTAGCATTGAAACTTAAGAGCACTGGCACAGACATCTAACTTCCCTAACATCACTGACATCTAAGGCAATTGGATTCAACTAATTCTATCATCCAACAGTTTAGAGCACTGGCACCACATTAGAGGAGTGAGCAGTTTGACAGTATCCATGACGAATACCATCTGACACTCATATATACACTGCTAAACATCCATTTTATATATCTAATAATTAGAATAGTAAAGTTCTATTACTATTATATCCACAATTGAATTTGGGTCTAGACGAAGTTGATTTTCATGGCACTCAAATTATCTTTATATTAAATAAGTGCTCAAAGTTAACCAAACTGCCTAAAACAATGAAGCCCAGAATTATAACTATCCATAAGCTCAAGTGGAAGGGAAGAAACACTAGGAAACCAAAAAAAAAGGAAAAACTGTATCAGGCATTCAGCTAATAGATATGCAGTCCTGACTAAGGTGGAAACAGGATAAACACTCACGTTCTGGATACGGTGTAATGCAAGCTTCCATTGGCACACCCCATACTGAATCTGGATCGTCACCACTTTTGCATAGAGGCGGCTTTGTACCACGTGCTCGGCTCCTGTAGCAATCATTGTTCAGAGGCTTGACCCAAATAACAGTTTGGTTTCTTTTCTCTGCAATTTTCCAGCACATCCTTTCTACAAGGGCACTCATTTCTTTCCAGATTCTGCGATCCTCCTCATCCTGCGCATATGCTTCAGGAGACGAGTAAGCAAAATAACCTCCAGGCCTGAGCAATCTGTCTAGCTCAAGCAGAAGAATCCCATCTCTTTGAAGCCAATCAATCCTACAGCGTGAACAATGGGCCAATTCAAATGATCTACTTGGGTATGGAAGCCTTTTAGTTCCCAAAACACCAAGATATGCAGGGATCCCCCTTTCAAGTGCAAACTGAATCTGGTTCTGATGTACATCATTTGGTGCCAAAGACATTGCTATCACATCAGAAGAAAGAAGATATCCTCCAAAACTAGCAACTCCACAACCAACATCAAGAACTGTACGGAGCATTCCCTCATTGTTTATATTGTTATCTTTGAAGTCTAGCATCTGTCAAACATTAGGGATGGATCAGATAATAATTGCAATGCATAATGCTCAAACATGTATGTTTCCTAAAAAAATGCTCAAACATGTATCATATGCTTTTCGTTCCGGGGCCATATTATACATAAATCGAGAACACAGACTTACATTTGCAATGTTTGCTATATATTTGTCAGCTCCATGGTGAAAATGGGTCCCACCACCTGGAAACTTGATCTTTTCACCTGCTTCAACCATCCAGTTCTGGTCCGACTTCTCTTTTGCAAGGTGAGTGTGTGGAATATTTGCCTTCCACACTACATCACGACTTTTGGGCCATTTTATCGGAACCTGTAAAACCAAGTTTTGTTAGTATGGTACAGCTCTATCCTCAAACAAACTGTTCTCAGAGAGGTCTATGTTTGAATGATCAGGGCGCATTATAACATGAAAAAAAAAACATGAACAAAACGGCAAACGAAAACTATGGGAAACTAATCTAAGTCTATGCGCAAACCAATTGTATTTTTTATTACATGATATATTTTATTGTATATGCAGGATTTGAAAACTGGAAATGCCCAGTCTATCAACTCATAGTCAAGTGAGATGTTATCGGCAGTATCTAAAATAGGATACAAGAAAGCTTAGAGAGTCAGATCAGTTTATGACCTTATAACCATGTGGTGGAGGAATCAAGCAATTAAAGCGCCTTTCAGGAGGTGGGCAATGTCTCTCATAATGCTCCATCAGGTTTAAATCCAGCTTCAGCCTCATCTGATATATCAAGTTCCTATCCAAGCAGGGTATCAGCTCAGAGTGCCGGTCGTCACACACCTTCAAACCCGAGAAACAAACAATTAAAATTACAGTATTACACACTGGCCATCCACGAATAAAGATTGATCACTCATTGGAAACTCACAGAGAAGCTCTTTGGCTTAATATCATCTGCATCCCCAGTACCAAAAATGGACTCTTCTGAGCCGTCATCACCATCATCACTGCCCCACCCAAGAGACCGTGAAAATTTGGTCCCGTACTCGAATGCAGCACTTCCAGCCTGCCCGTTGGAGCCCGAGAAATACAGGAAAAGAAGGCATAGGCACACAATCATCGTGCAGCACAGCACAATTGGCCTCTTGCTCTGCCCCCCATCGTTTCTTCCTCTCATCTCGGATCCCGGCTCGGTTGCCCTCTAGTAAGCACAGCCCTCAGGATTCATAAAGGGCCGGGGCAACTCTCAAGTTCTTCGACGACAGGATCTACAGAGACAGACAGCAGTCGTTATAACCCAATGCTACTGATAAGCAGGAAGCTGACAGAAAATTTAAGGAGCCCAACCAAAACGACACATGCAGCGAAAATGGAATCAAGATGGAAACCTCATAACAATGGAAACTGTTGGGAGGAATTGAATGCTCCCACCAAACCCACCAAAACCTGAGCAAGATTCAATTAAACCCACCGCCTACGGATCAAAATTTTCCCGTCTAAGCAAGCAAAGCTTTCTGTGCCCAAAGGTCAGAAAAAAAAAAAAACAGCAGCAGCAGCAGTCTCAAGAAGTGAAGTGGGGGACAGATCAAAAAGAGGAAAGACCGCCTCCAACTTTAAATAAAGCTCCCTTTTCCGGGCTATTTTGCTCGCGGATTCCGATCTGGGAGCCTACCGTTCAACCAGGCGGGCATGGAATTCGGTTCAGCCGCACGGAAGCTTAAGAATTTGGATTAGGCAACTAAGCACAACACATGAGAACAAAGAAGACGAAAGAATTATGTTTGACGCGCGAATTCGAATTAGGCTGCCAAACATACACGCAGAGAAAGCCTTCAATTTGACGCGGTTCAAATGCGCGACAGCGACGGGCACCACTGCTGCCGAGTCTGCTACTGCAAGTCGACGAGGGGGGAGGGAGTGAAGTGCGTCCGGCGCGAGGGCAGAAGCAGATTAAAAAAAGGAGCGATTTTTTTGCAACCACCGAATCGCGGACGCGCGGCCGGCCTAATCCCGACGCCGACGAAACCAACCGAACCCTAACTGAAAAACGAACCCAAGGCCACGCGAAAAACCCAACCAACCGCGAGACGGAATGGTAGCCAGCCACGCGCAGAGACCAGACCAAGCTCAGAACCGCGCACCCGCGAGCTTCCACCGGCGGAGGCGCAGGAGCGCTGGCTCAAACAAACATTGGCGCCAGATCGAGCAGTAGGCGGCGCCGCCGCCGCCGCGGCGCGTCGTGGACAGAGCGCGCGGGGGCCGGCCGCCGCATTGCGGCGCGCAGCGAGAGGAGGGGGAAGGGGGTGAAGCGACGCACCGTGGTGTCGCGGTGGCAGATCCGGGGCGCGGGTTCCGGTGCCGCCGCGGCGCGCGCTGGCCTCCGGTGGCAGTGGCGGAGGCGCGGTGGCGAGAGCGAGGGGAGCTAGCGGAAGGCCTCGACTTGCGGGAGCAAAGCGAGCCGAGCCAACGCGCAGAGAGGCGAGGGAGAGGTGGGTATTGGCTGGCCTGGCCTGCTACTGTACTGGGTAAAGAGCTGGCCTGGCCTCTTCGCTGAGTTAAGACTTAATTAACCGGACGCGGCAGATTAAACTAGATTACACGGGTACACGAGTAGCACGACGTTGCCGCGGGCAAGGGGAAGGAATGTGGGGCGAGACGAATCCTAGATTAGCATGGGTCATTAGAGCGTGCCCAACGGTGCCACTTCAGCTAGCTCTAAGGGATCCTTGTCATCATTTTCCTGAGCTGGAAGAGAGAGGAGAGGATATTCTGTTCTTGCTAGCGCTTGTGCAAGAGTCAGTCTCGCTCGCTTCCCCAGGCAGATGGCGTGAAGAACGGGACGCGTTCTGATGATATACATGCTCTGGTTGGGTATTGGCTGGACCCCACGTTCTTTTAGAATATTGTGCCAAGAGTATGAAGGAATTGATCGATCTTTAATCACCGTCTCTTACTTGAGGTGGCA
Organism: Eragrostis curvula; assembly: GCA_007726485.1. Classification (NCBI taxonomy): domain Eukaryota; kingdom Viridiplantae; phylum Streptophyta; class Magnoliopsida; order Poales; family Poaceae; genus Eragrostis; species Eragrostis curvula. The sequence goes on along the minus strand of RWGY01000350.1, from coordinate 93,305 downwards.
AAATTATCGCTGACTCTAGTGCAGAACCGTTGGGCACGCTCTTAGATTATCGGCGCTTGGGGGATGAGGGGGGTCTCTGTCGGCGTCCCTCCGCCCCGTGGGACAGCCGCAAACTAGAGAAATTTTAGAATAGCCGCGGCACTGTTTGCAGGTGCGTCATCCCGTGTAGCAGCAGTGCTTTGTCACGTGAGCCTTCGATTCCACCCCAAAGTTCTTTTCTGGGAGTTTTATATATATATAATTTTTCTGGCGGGTTGAACTGTTAGGCTATCCGCACTCATATTACTTTATATCCTTCCTCTAAAAGGAATATTCTGTCCTGGTCATCGAGATTCCTTTCTCTATATCAACTTCCTCCGCACTCATCATTACTCTATATCCTTCCTCTATCCTAACTAACCAATATTTTATTCAACCATCTCCAACTACCATTAATGAGGCCTACTTGTAATTTTATCGAAATATATCCATGTGACATCTTGTTTTGAAGAATTTATTGAAACGAATTTAATGGTGAAATCGGAATTTGATTTGGGTTTTTGGTTTGTGAGTTAAAACTTTTTTTAGTTTGTTGAATCGGTAGGGCCCACCAATTTTCTCTCTCTCGGCTGCCAACGCACGACACGGTGAGCCGTGGGCGCGGGCCCCACGCCCGATAGCGATCTCCGCGGAGACGCCAGGAGTAGCGGAACCCGGGTCTTCCTCTTCGGTAGCGGAACTTTTACAGTACGCCGGTGCAGCATTTTTTCCCTCTAAAACTTACTGGAGGAAGTGGTACCGGGTACCAGTGCGGATAGCCTTAGACTTGATGTCACATTGTGATGGAATTGTGAACGTGTCATTGTCATTTTACCATTTTTTATATTGGGAGTGATTGTGAAGGAAATTACAGACTCGGCATTTGGGCATCTGGGGCGGGGGTGGATCTCCTCGAATTTATAGCAGTATCGACCCCGTGTCTGCTTGCACGCAGAATGTTCGATCCGAGATCTAGCTACAGCAGGCATGCAGCCACCGACGCACAGCACTGCACAGTGGTGACTTGTGACTGGACTGGAGTGCTGCTGAAGCCTAGAGATTCTCACACAGGCTGCATCTCATAAAAGGCCACATATGCCCGTGGCCCCCAGGGGCCGATAAGCATGGGTCCGATCAGTTTTGGCATGACTGGACCTAACAAGCAGTGATTGAGTGGGGCGTTCGTCATAAGCGCGAGCTAAATTTGGTACGACGGTCCTTCCCTTGCAATCATACTGTGCATCATTTACCTGTCACGTGATGTCCGTAGGCCAAGGCTTCTTTGGAGGGATCCTATCGCACGAGAAAGAATAAGGCAACGTATCCTATAAGAACCAGGTTCGTGTGAGAACTATGAGAACTTCAATCTAGACCACATAATTTTGATCCAATAGTGCGCTTTAATTCAGGTGGGAGAGGGGATTTGCAAAATCACCGCCCACTTAATCATATTTTTGCAAATTCCCCCTCTCACCTCTCCCTATGCGTCCTCCTTGGATCAAGATCATGTGGCCCAGATTAAAGTTCTCATAGTTCTCACACGAATCTGGTTCTCATAGGATACGTCGCCAAAGAATAAACACATCTGGATAGAGCATGCCCTGGCGCTCTTTTCACAAACTTCATGTTTAAGTACAGAATTTACACAACCACTGACCATTTCGCACCAACCAGCTAAAACCAATTCTCTCCTTGCCTAAACCTGCCAGATTCTAAGCAAAATGTGGTTTTTGCAACAAAATCCCCACATTTTCTGTATCCATGTCTAACAAACCCATTTACATGACGACCTCATTCATTCTTGTCCAGCAAACGCAACCAAGAATGCCAACCCCGGAGACTAGCACACCCTCCTATCCTTGCAGGTGACACTAACCCTTCAAGAATCACTTGGATAAAGACGTTTCCAGGTCATCATCCTCGCCAATCCCTGTCCACCGGGCTGTGCCCTGCCCATATGCGTTCCTGCCACTGGTGCAAGAGCGTCCAGGATAAATGGCCGATAAAATGTAACTAATTCCATGCCACAGTACTCTACTTGATCTGCATGAAGCTTGAGACGTCGGCCAAGAACGTTCGGAGATTTTTTCTGAACTTCTGCCTGTTTGGCCTGTCAAGTGAGCTCGCGAGATTGTTCGAACTTGTGAGATTATGGAATGCGCTTGCCAGCCTTGACTTCACCGTCGGGTTCTGCTGTTTCTCAACCAACTCATGGACCAGCCTCTGCCAAGAGAAGCAGATGAGAAAATATAGCAAAACAAAACGTCAAGTATCAGTTATTGCTAGATCTGATAGCTATTAGTTGATCCATGTATTATTGATTTATCCTTCTATCATTTATTAGTTTAAGGAAACTCTATTTCATCAAGCATATCCCAGTGTCTGGTCAATAATGGTTACAGGAGTTTGTGATGTAGACTGTATATCACATTATCACATAGCTTCAAAATGCTTTCTAAGCAAAGAGAGGGGGGAAGGGAGAACCTGATACAACTCCTGTTCGCAGAAAAGTAACGGAAGCAAAGCATCTGCAGCAGAACTTGCTAGTTCCATCCTGCAACAGTAACCCAAGGACTCAGAAGAATACATGGAACGGGAGCTACTAAAGAAAAAGATCTACACAACGTGCCAAACAAAGTTTACTTCAACATGAATTCTAAAGCTGCTCAAGGTTGAATTATCGGGACGCAGAGCTCACCTGAAATCTTCAAATAGAAGTAGTTGTAGGAGAAGCCTCAAGAAGTGGCTTGATATGCTTTCCTGCACCTTGCCATGTGATCCTTCAGCTTCCATAAGCTGTGAGTTAAGTCCTTCTCTGCCTCCCAGTCTCTCTCTGAAATTATATGAAGCAAGAGCATTTACTCCAGCCAGGCACCTCTCAACAATATCGCTATCCTGCAACATGGGCAAAAGAAAGAAAAAATGTAGCTTTAACAGCTTGAAAAATATAAATTTGCGTTTCAACTTAAAGCTGTGCAACAATTGAATCGATGCACACACTACATATAAGTAAGATGTAACAACCATAAGTGACTTGGTGGTTTGTATTTTATGATTCATAGTTAATATGGGGAGGACAAAATGTGCCTTGATAAGAAGTGACAAAAGGCATGGAGCATGACCATAAATCCTTAAGAATAAACACAACACCACAACCACATGCACATTATACCCCTTCGTTTAAGTTCACACTCCTTTGGTGGGATTTAGACCGATTTGTTACCATTATCGTACAGCTCTATCATAGGAATATAGAACACGTTGATAACTAACTGTATCACCAACTATAAACCGGTACAATTATTGCTGAGTTAAAAGACTGTTTAACACAGCTAAGGGCACAAATAGCCTGGAGCAGAGATTATTAAAAAATGTGCCCTTTTCTATCAGATACTGTTTCCCCTTTGATAGCCTGGGACCCTAAATGCATTGATAAGGGCAACCTCTTGCATACTGCCCATCAAAGCTAGCCATCCTAATATGCGCAACAGAAGAAAGGATCAAGTGGTACAAAATTTTCAGTAGCTTCAATCAGTCCCAAATAATAATAATAATAATAATAATAATAATAATAATAATAATAATAATTACTTCAAGTTTTTTTTGGGGGACTATAATTACTTCAAGTTATGCTGCTGTCATGTGGCTATTTAGAACTTTAAGCAAAGACAGATCAAATTTGACAGTTTCACTAAGCAATTCCTGAACTTAGTGATGCTTCTGGCCTTAACTGGCTTCTAACAACATACAATAGTAACAGTATAGTAGAGTAAATTCAGCTCTATGAAGCGTGCATGCCTGATTTCGCAGCCCAAACTCGAGACTTCCAACAATCCTTGCAAAAGCATCCCTATTTAAGTGAGCAACCTTTTCTGGGTACACTTCCAACAAGTGTGACGTAAGTACAAAATACTGGAAAGAAACAAGACAAACTATTAGCATTTGATTCCCATAGTCTTGTACTTAAGAGTAGGAAGAAAACAAGAACTCAAAAGGACTTACGTCACGACTGAGTTTAGGGTACTTCAGAAGGTCCAAAGATATCAAGGGAGTGACAATATCAAGACCGACATAGATGACCTGTGAAAGTAACATCTCATTTATCAAGCTTTAAACTATTCCAGTAGACACTTGATTAAAGAAATAAATGAAAAATATCCTAAACAAGAAAGCTCATGAAGTTTTCTCTCCCTTGGCGGGCAAATATACAGGCAGACCGACAAGTGAGTAAATGCAACACTTAATAATGTTCAGAACTAGGAGAACCTCTAATTGTTTAAGTCTAAACCGCAGGCTAATTGGCATATATATCTAGAAAAAATCTTTTGAATGTGTCGATGAAGATGGCTATATAAGAACTTTATTCCTTTTTATGTTCATCTAGATGGCCATATAAGAATTTTTTGGTTAATTTGTATCCTTATGGTTTCAGAAATGACACATTAGTAATACAGATGAATTGTCTACTTCTGGTGTGGATACAAGTCCTAAACGTGAACCGCTAATACTCAACAGGTATTATAGTACTCTAGCTACACATCAATTTTCTGTGAGAAACAGCATAGGAAAAAAAAACATCAGTTATATACCTCTGCAATATCTGGTGATCCTTCACCGTTGCTATCAGACAGAAAGCCAACCTGCACCAGTCAGAAGGGTTTCTTAGTTATGTTGGAGTCTTTGGTCAGACAACACACAACAGAGTGTAAGGGGACAAACGTTACCAAATCCTTTGAACATATATTTGTTAGAAGTCGAAGCAAAGCACGCAAATCCTTGTATTTCTCTGCTTGTGATTCACTACGCAGACTTGAAGAAAGTGATAGCATTACCTACAAACACATATACAAAGGGTCAGGTATCGTAGAAAATTCTCTGCTAAATTAACTGCTGGAATGTTACTCACACAAACTGCAAGCACCATATTGTGGTGCGGCCAGGAAACGCAGAAGAGAGAGTAGAAGAAGATGAAACTGGGAATTGGAACGCAAGAGGTAACGAGGCGGAGGACTGCTCTCGCGGGCTGGGATGCCACGGGGACTGACAAAAAATCCCATCTCAAGGGACATGCTTATTCCTCGATGATTACAACTGATAGACTTGGCTACATTTATAGTTCACAGGTCGGCACTTGAAAAACCAAGGAAATCAAGCTAACTGACCAACTAAAAACTATTTGAGGAAAATATAACTAGTACTCCCTCCGTTTTTAATTATATGACACCGTTGACTTTTTTCGTTACTTGGACTATTCGTCTTATTCATCAATATTTATGCAAATAGCTAAATGTATAAGTCAATCTTAAAGTGTTTTTGATGATAGATCCAACAATATACATTTTACGTTAAGCAACTAATTATTTTCACATATATTATTGGTCAAAGTTCAACAAAAAAAGTCAATGGCGTCATATAATTAAAAACGGAGGGAGTATCATAATATCACTGTTACATGTTTTTCTTAACTGCCACCAACATTACTTTAAGGAACATTTTAATTCTCAGTTGATCAGAAATCATAAGATACTGCCTCATGGTAATCAAATTTAGTAATCCGTAATCAAATTTAGTAATCCAATTCCTCCGAAATCCTATTAAAGCCTTCCCCTTGAATGCTTTTCCTCACTTTTCATTGCACTTGAATGCTTTTTTTAAGGGAAATTCATTGGTGGCCAGCAGTGACGGAGCGTGGGCCAAATAGAAGTGGGGGCCAGTTGCTACAGCACCAGCTGCTAGATAGAGATTTTGTGAGGCTTGCAGCTGGCTAGTGCCGTGCACCTGAGCGAGCAATTGAAGCACGACAAGAATTATTAGGAATTGGGTAATTTCCGGACATTCTATTGGTCTGGGCCTATCTGACTATACTTATTTTCTAACCAAATCAAGAAGTTGCATAAAAAATCATGTATGGAGTACACAAAGAGTTAAATAAAGCTGCAAAAACTTGTTTCCAAATTCATCTTTGATATTAAGAATCAAAAAAGAGAAGTGGCGCAGTTGTCACATCTAGGATGAGTTTAACACTGCCAGACTTTTTTTCCCTTCACATCTAGGATGAGTTTAACACTGATTTTTTACAGATTTACCTAATGTCATGTGTACTACAAACAGAATATTTTAATAATTTTTTGAAGTATTGCAACATTTTTGACAGATTTTTGCACTCTTTTTTAAATCTTGATACCATGACATGCAGCTCTCCTGCATGGTAAAAAAATGGAGCTCTAGCAACTATGTTTCTTTAAACCAGATTAGACCATCAGAATGTACTAACAATATAGTAATGCGCTTGTGCACCATGCAAACACTTATGTATAGGCGAGCGTGAAAACATACACTTGTGAGAGAAATCACTACATAATGACATTGGAGAAAACTACTTCGACGCAATAATTGAATTGCAGGGACTGAAACGGTACCTTTCCAATATTATGGGAGGAGTATATCTGAAGTAATCGCAAGCAAAAGCTCACCAAAGCTGATGTTTCTTTGGCATCCAGGAATACAGCTTGACCATCAACAAAGTCAACCACAAACTTGAGTATCATGTACACGACGGTTGACTAAAAAACAAAACAAAGCATTATTGTCCTGTTATCGTCAGGGTTACTTATACAGGCATATAGTAGGATGCTTGAAAAATGGAGTCACCTCATCTTTGTAGACCTCCAGAAGAGTTAACAGTGAGTTCATCACAGTATGACCCATTTCAAATAGAACTTTTTGAGTGCGGGGTTGAGCAGCTCTAGCAGCTCCCCTTAGTCGTTCCAATAGGCAACAGACCTGAAGATATTTACTTATTTCATATTGCTCTTGCCTAATATAGCTCAATGCAAAGATGATGCAGACTTACCATGTAAATAACATCTGCTTGCTGTGCCACAGATTTGAGATCGCTCCTACTAGCGTTTTCTACTAGGCAGCCTGCAACTGGTCCCATGAGCTCCCTCAGATACCTTAGAAAGAAGCAATGCATCAATGGAGCCACTGTTAAACCTCCATTATTTATATCTTAGAATAATAACCAATAATAGGCTTACTGTGCAGATGCTTCAGGATCTTTGATGCAGGAAGCTGCACAGGCAAGTGTTTCTGCTAGAGATCTCTGTGAAAGAAGTGGCAATAAATGCATAAGATCTTACTGTATGAATACAAAGGGTAAAGAAGCAGCATGGAGTGTACATGCTACATCACTTACTTGTAGACGTCCACTCAATGAAAGTAAAGAGCGTCCACTTGCAAAAGCTCTTGTAAGATCACGCCATGAATCCTATAACGATACAGAGTACCACGATGATTATGAAACATCAGCTAAGAAAAAAGTCAAAAACACAGAAGTTACAACAAATTTAACAACACAGTATGTATTATTATATATATAAAAAAAATGTAGATTTTTGCCTCTCGACTAGACCTACAATAAGCTAAGCAAAACTCGTTATACCAGAGTTACCTCTTGCTAAGAGAATCCACACCTTTTGTTTTGTCTAGTGCACCACAAGAAATATCGTAATGTGAGTACGAAGTGCCGATACTGACTATGTGAGGCAAGTATAGAAATGACCAAGAACAAGTAGGCACAAAGGCACTCCGAATGACACCTTTAATGCAATGCAGGTGAAAATCGAATTAACAGCATCCTGAGTCATACTAGCATAATTTCTTTACAATACACATATTTTCGTCATTAATAACTTCATCTTTCCACTACTAGGCTTCTAGCATTAGGATCAATTGATCAAAATATATAATATGAGCGAGTGTTTGTTCATTGAAATAGGCAATTACTGAATATGATGCTACAAATCTTTTAGCGTATGCATACTAATAAGGGTGCCAATCAAAGCCCAAAAAAAAAGGTTGTAGCAGTTAAAATAGGCTTACCAATTGATACACCTGAGAATATGATGCTACAAATCTTTTAGCGTATGCATACTAATAAGGGTGCCAATCAAAGCCCAAAAAAAAAAGGTTGTAGCAGTTAAAATAGGCTTACCAATTGAACAAGACAAGTGCATGTGTGCTTCCGTCGAACAACAGTAGCAAGTAGCTTTTGGCATGTCAGTGTCTGAATAGGAATGAAAGCAAAAGATTAGGATCGACCTCCAAATGGGAAAGCCAGAAAGAAGATTTTGCTGTACAAAATATCAAATATTCAACAGTCCAAACTTTTAGTATTTCATCAATATAAACAATATTTGTATTTTTCATCGATCACATGAAGAATATGGAGGGTTGTGTGAAGTAATTCACATAACTTTAGCAATGTGCAATAGAAACAAGTTAAGCAATTCAAATAACATGTAAGTCAAAATGCTAAGAATGTTTATTAGATGGCACATAAATGCTTGCACATTGGCACTACAAATGACACAGGCAGACACTCTATGCATAATCGCAGATCAATAGGCAAAGCAAGCTTACCTGCAGTTCATTCTCGCCCTGATATGTAGTAAGTGCTAACATTGAAATGAGAACAACAAAATCAAGAACGAGCTCTCCTTGGTTGTTCTCCCAAGCAAAAGTATTAAGCAGTTTTCTAGAATGTTGGGACCCATTCAAACCCACACCATCAGTTTCTGCTCTGCTTACTTGTCCTCTGCTCACATCAAGTGGTACTAGATATGTTCCAACCCATCTGGCCAAGAACCAAATCACAGCCTGCCAAACCATAAGGAAATTAGGACAGGTCAAAAAGAAGTACTCCCTCCGGTTTTTAATTGTTGTCGTTAGGACAACCTTTATAGTTCAAAAATGAACTAAGACTAGTGTCCTATCTCATCAATCAAAAACCAGAGGGAGTATGCAAGATAGTTAAAAGAAAATAACCTGAGATTTGAAAACAAAAATAATGGATGAACCATGCACAGAAAATATATTGGTAAACTTGTATTCAGAATAGAAGGGAACCCTTAAAGGTTAAAAAAAAAAAGACAAATCATAGTAGAAAAGTACCTCCATGAGACGAGGACTGAAGAACTTAGCCCTAATTCCGGGATCTAGACACTGCCTTGAAAAATTTATTATAGACCTACAATACAATAAGAAAAGAAACATTACGCTGTATTGCCGTGCCAGCATTAAATATATGACACTGTGCCCATGAACTCACTTAAAAAACTCTATAGTAGCCAATTTCATGACTTTCAAGGAAATAAAAGATATTAAATTTGAGGTAAAATTTATTACCATGAAAGTGTAACTACAGGATGCTGTGCAGCTTCAAGCACATTGGGGAATCCAGCCTGCAATGCTTCAGGAATCTGTTTCAAAAGCAAGCAACAACAAGGACGATTTTGAGCATAGACAAGTATCTTAATAGATAAAAGTAACAAATGCGGCAAAAATCATACAATAAAAAATTGTGGAAAAGAAAGGATCCAAATTAAGCATTGCAGAGAACAAGGATAGCTGATATGAATATGAGGAGATTTGGAGTACTTACAAGCAGTGTTTCTCCTTCGCCTGAATCAGTTAGGACATGACTGGTAATAAGTAACAGCCAGTACAGTTCTTCCAATGTTTGTGTAGGATCACTTTCACCATTTTTCTGCTAAAAAATCTATAGAACATTAGATAAAAGAATCTTACAGCAGTATAATGCATAGAACCAAGGATGCCTTAGAATGGAAGCATAAAGCATCTCCTCTCTTGCTAACTGAGGTAAACAAGATGGATCCAAAGAGAAGACCTGACTTAGCCGTGCAAATCGTTCTGAAAATAATTGTGCGAGGTACGGAATCGTAGTGTCAGCTGCTGCACGTGCAATAAGAGCATACAAAGCCAATTGCTCATCACGCTCTGGATCAAGCAATACTTTGTTAGCATAATGAATCCAAAATAGAAGAGGGGGGGTAGTAGATGAGTATAATCTCAATGGGATTTTAGCATACTTGAAACAGAAACATGAAAGTATTCGGTGTCATCAGTATCCTCAAATGCAGAATCAGCAGCAGCTATTCAAAGAAAAAAAGTAATCAGTATGCAGCACATCAAAACAGAAGGGAAATTATTATTCATGTGAATGCCATCAAGTACAGCATTCTTCGAGTCCAAAAGTACATTAAAACAGGAACATAAGATATTATGTACCCTTCAAATGCGAATCCACAATGATCTTAAACAAACTTGAAGCCGCATGTGCTCCATCAACTGAGATAGGACTTTTATCGGTATCCGTGTCCTATGAAACACAGAACATTAAATAATTGCTAGGCTGTGCAATTGGTTGTGTAATAAATAAGGCACAGAACGATGGATGCAGCCAATAGACAAATAGCACCAATTACTTAACAGTGAATTGTGTTTTCTATGCACCAAATAAAGCATGTCATTATCATCAAGCAAAACTGAACGAAACACTTCCAGACTCGTATGGCTTAAGAATCAATAATCAGACAATTGCCATTTTTCTTTGTTGAAGCTGACATGTTTCAGCAACACAAACGAAAAGATTTGTTTTATTTTGTATGTATTCAGATACATTCTCTACAAAGTGATGCAACCTGTTAAGCGTCAGATTTCTAAAGTATTTTTGAAAGAATGGGGATTGATGCAGTTGAATAAAGATGCACAAACCTTTGTGAACTTGTATGAACATGTTAATAGCAAAGGAAAAGTGATTGGGGTGGAATCAATTGATGGAAACTCAGTATTGCTATGGTAAATAATCATAGAGATATCATCTGGTCTTAAATGCTAATGGAACAATGGTTTATGTTTTATGATTGATCTGGCAAGATGTTAGAAGAGAATAAAATACAAAGATTAAGGGTAGTACCCCCAGAATAACATTCCATGTTTCTAACAATATATCAAGAGCATCTGAGCCCCAGGTTTCCTCTTCACTCTGGTTATCTAGCACGGACTTGACAGCTTCTGATGTTAAAGCAGAAAGCAGGTTGATTGTTCCATATTGCCTGCAAGCATGTCCATGTTACAACAACAATAAAAACAAGAACAGAAAAGAAAAAAACCAGTCTAACTGATACTGAAAGAACAAATGGTGCAAAGTGTACAAAACCCTCGAGTATACTGACAGTAGTACTTTTTTTCTTCTAAATTTTGAGTCTTGTATTTATGCATTTTTTATGCTGAAACAGTAGAAGAGGCTTCTACTGTGTGCATTTATACTGTTACAAAGATAGCTGTTGAACTTGTGTTGTACCATGTACCAAACCTCAAAAGAGAGGTAGGCCAAGGATCATCGCTATGATAACGTCTTACAAATGGCTGAAGCTACCAATCATGGTAGTAATGGAGTACAATAAATGGCCGAAGCTACCAATCATTACCTAAGCTGCAATGTGAAACTAGACAGTAAACTACCAAATAAACCTTTGTACCTTTAATACTGACCTTATTGACTTTAGTAGGTTGTCGAAAAGTGAGGCAGTAGTCAAAGACGCCACTGAAAGCAGCACATGGCAACCATCTATGAACTCACTGCCAAAAAAAAAAAAAAGAAGGGAACTCGTACATCAGCATTTCTCAGCTTCTACTCAAAATTTAGAAAGATTGCAAATGAAGCTCCTGAGACTACCTTTCGCTTCCTCCGTTTCGAATTGATGTTGCAATGACATCAGGAGGTTCAATCCACAAAACAGCAGCAGATAATATGTGCATAAGGTGTTTAACCTGTGCATCTCCATTGTCTGGGAACAGAAAGCAAATTGCAAAGGTTAGCTAAAAGAGATCACGTAAGCGAAATAATAAAATACTTTCCATTTACATACAAAATAAGCACGACATCATAAAATATGGAATTTAAAAATCATCAACACAAAAGTTCCGTTTTCAACCTTGAACCCTAGCCTCAGTTTGTGCTTAAACCTTGAACTTTGAAAGATAAATATCAAAACCATCCACTTTACCCTGCTCAATCTAAGGTGATTTTGTCTCTGGCGAAGCATTGAAGTCACGGCTTGTCGGCTAACTTATACTATGCATCTAACAGTTAGGGTGGTGTTTAGATGGTCTTCAGAGTTTTAAATAGCCAAGGAATGAAAACCAAACGGAAGAGTGTTCAAGGTTGAAAAAGGAACTTCTGCCAATTCTTAGACAAACAATGATTATTTGAAATAAACATATACCATTAGGAAACACAGAGCCGGCCAAGGAGCATAACTGCACTATGAGTTGTCTGCAGGATACAGCAAGAGGAGAATCAACCCATAGTGTATCATACGAGTACTTTTGGCGCAGGGTGGTATAGAAGTTCAAAATCCAGGCAGTGTGCCCACTTGATATAAGAATCTCTCTCCACAATGATCCTGGCTACAAAAGAAAGTACAAGCATTATAAGGCAAACCAAGCAAAGATGCAAGTATTTGAACGGTTTACCTTCACCAATGAACGTTCAAACTTCTTCAGATTTATGGTGTCACTCCTCAATCCAGAGTTTATCTTCGCATCTGAATTATCATGCTCCACAGTATGCTTGAAATTCCAGCTTAATATCTGAAACATCAGGCGTACTGCTGCTGAACATGCTCTCTCCTCTGGTATAGTAACATTTGAATTCACAATTTTGTCGGCTGTATTAAATACAGCAGCTTGTGCCCAGCAATAGAAATCCTTGCCAAAGGAAACAGCGTGTCAAAATAACAATAAATGACATTGCATGCAGTACCTTTAAACTTTTTGGGAAGGAAGTTAACCACCTTCAGAAAGTGCACTTCAATTGACCATTCACATTTCTCGTGAAACTCCTTAGGCAGGCCCATAGCAGAAGCAGTCAAAGGGGAAAATTCTGAAATCTAGCACAGACATGAAATGCAAATCAAGATCAGTTGAGATTTCTTAAAAGAAAGGATACGTGAATAAGCAAATGTATTGACCTAACAAAAAAATGGTATACCAAGTTTTCCAAGAAATTGATTGCAGCAAACTGTCTATTAGGGCCATGGATACCCCGAATGGATTGCTCAACCTGAGATGGGATATAAAACAGTACACTTAGAAAAGAGCTTCAAGTAATAATTTCATTGAGAAACATAAGTGACTAAATCAGAAAAGAAAGGTCTCAAACCAAATTGGATCCTGAGATTGGTGGGTCTAAATTAGCTTTAAGGGAGGAAAGGTCAAACGAATTCACAAGATAATCATTCCATATATCTGATCCGGTTAAAGTTCTAACAGGATTGTTCCTATTTGGTCTAGTACTGGCAATTTGAAAAGATGAAGCATATTTCCCATCGATGAAAACAAAAATCTTAAGTCAGGCTGTAGCTTCCGGAGAAGTCTGTACCTCGAAGAAGATAGTTGCTTTCTCTTGGTCTGGAAACTCAACCCTGCAGGTATGTCCAAAGTCAAAACAACTGTATTTAACTGCAAAAGAATCTACAACAGCCAAGATACTAGACTGACACATTGCTTGCAAGTGAAAACACAGTTCACTTGGACTGTGTGCATGCATTGGAAACACCATGAACAAAATCACATCCAACCCAGAAGCTCAATGAGTGATAAATAAAATAAAAAACAAATAAAGTAAGTAAGCGGAGATTTATAAACTAACCAGCCTCTTTTCAGTAATCTAGCTGCCACGGCAGAAACTTTCGATTGCACATAGCCATCAGGGGAACTAGCATGCTCCATAACATAGTTCAGGCAATATCTGCAGTGTTAGGGGAATTATCGTAAGCACTAAAATACGATTCTCACATTGAATGCATGATTTAACTCTCAAATTGAGAACTCACAGTATCAAGCTTCTTTTATTGTCATCTGCAAGGATCCCCCACTCCCTTACTGCCGCATCACCAATCGTACCAGCTGCTTGGAATCTTGCATTTGGCATTTGGGATGTCTCTGGAAGAAAACTTTTCAATCAGCTCTTTTCAAGTAACTTGACAGAATAGAAGAGAAATCGATATAGATTACATACCAAGAATGTATCTGCATGCTTGATAGGGCATCAGAGATGAATGCAGTGAACTTATCACTTTCTCCGCTTCAGATGGATTTATATGCAGCTGCAAAATGATCCCATCACTAATAGGTAAGTGAACTTGGAGACAATGAATGGCACTCAGTAACAAGTAAACTGGCAAGTTCATTTGCATCATGTCCCAGTGCCATAGTAAGCTGCTGGATACAGATGTACCAAGAACACCCGCTTGCACTAATTTTCACAAAATTCAGATAAATTGGTAAACGATGTGGAATAAACTAAGCATCAAATGTCACAACAAAAGAAGTTATTCAAGTGAGAAGCTGCAAATGTTAACATGACTCAGGTGCAGATTTATGTGATTCAGCAAATGTAATCCTAACAGAGCTAAGAGCTTTCTTTCTCTGGATAGCACAGTTCTACTATGCCCCCAAATGTCTGAACTGAGAAGCTTCAGGCATGAACAAATGTATCAAAAGCGTCATTAAAGCCTCACCACACCCAGCAGAGGCAGTATTGCCTAGTATAGAGATCAGTAGATCACAGAACTGCTAATGACCAGCTTGCTACTCGGAACCAATTAAAATGCGTTAGAGCTCATATTGGTGCTATGAGCCTATAATACCACTCCTAAGCATCCAACTATATTACTAAAGGTACCCAAAACGAACTAAAGTTGCTAAAATGCGTTAGAGCTCATATTGCTCATATTAAGCAACCTAACTAAAGTTGCCAATGAAAAAAAAAATCCCTGGGTAACCCTCATTCGAACCATATCAAACAGGGTCATGTCGCCAAATCCACACTTAAGTGCCGATCAACAGAGCACGGGACGCACTGGTGCGCAGTGAATCATTCCCCCACGCGATGATTGGAAAAACGAAATGTGACAAAATCTGTACAGCAGAAGAAACTCATCAATCAAACGTGAAATGCCGTGAGAGCACAATCAAGCCGAGCAGAAATCCGCACGCCGCTCCAAATCTAACACTGCGACACCTAAAGAGCACAGCACGAAACCACGCACAAGGGCACGGGAACAAACAGAATTAAGCTCGTTGGCAAGGAGTGAGCTCCGGAACCGGACCTGGATGAGGGAGCAGGCCTGCTCGATGGCGAGCATGGTGGACTGGAGCTGCTGCGGATCAGGAGTGCCGCCGGGGAAGCCCTGCATGGCGGCGGCGGCGGCTCCCGATCGCGCCTGGCGCGTGGTTGGGTCTGCGCGATCGCCTAGGGTTTGGCCGCCGGCGAGCGGCCACCCCGCCGGCGTGGAGGAGTTGGCAAGGGGAGTGAGGCGGCGGAGGCGGAGAGAGGAATGGATGGGTGGCTGGATGGTTTCACTTCGGCCTTTGGGCCGAGATGCAGAGGTGGAAGGGAGGCGACGCAGCCGGCGTGCTTTGCTGGCACCGAGAGCTTTGTGCAATCATCGATTGAAGTGATGGTGATTATCTAGGGAAAACAGTTGTAATATCGTGGACTATGTGTTTTATATACTTTTTCATCGTTAGCGTCTCATACTAAAAAATTGTTAGCTACTAAAAAATAATAAATGAAAAAGAAAAATAATAAGATAACATTTCGTTCGATATGTAATAGTAGCAAGTTACCGCGTCTCTTTGGTGCAGATTGCTCATTGCGTGACCAACACGTGTCTTTTATAGTCAAATCAAATAGATTCTGATTTAGAAGGAAGTCTGATTACTGCAAAATGTAGGCGCCACCGTCAAACTTCTCGCCTCTGCAACACACATTGTTTACCTCCTTCATCGACTCACATCAATTCAAAAGCCTCTATCCATCTCCGCCACATACAACTTTGCTTCAAAAGGGTTATCCAATAACATGCAAGTAAGCTTGGCTAGAGAGGAGATTGAAACGAGAAGTGGTCAAGTAGTCGTGGCAAGAAGAATAGACATATCATGGTTACTAAATTAACCAAGAACTTAAAGAGAGATTTAGACTTTATCCTCAAATATGGTGTATGACTATTGAAGAAAAATGATGCGTGAAAGGGAAAATGATTCCGAATGCACGCGGATGTAGCTTGATTATTATCATGCAAGCATGCTAGTGTGGCCAAAATTTAGTCATCGATGCTCTCGAGGGCTCACTTTTCAAGTCTTGATGAAAGCAATTTACTAACATGGTGATAATATAAATGAGATGGTGTGTGGATGAACTATACACAAGAGAACACCTCAAGTAGCTTACAAAGATGATCTTAGCACTCATTATGATGTAGGCGCGGAGTATTTGGCTCTAGCGTTGACGTGCACGTTTATATGTCAAAAATCTTTTCAACGGTTTTAATTTTGTGCCCCCCCCCCCCCCCCCCTCGGGCACC
Organism: Eragrostis curvula; assembly: GCA_007726485.1. Lineage (NCBI taxonomy): Eukaryota > Viridiplantae > Streptophyta > Magnoliopsida > Poales > Poaceae > Eragrostis > Eragrostis curvula. The sequence goes on along the minus strand of RWGY01000350.1, from coordinate 77,049 downwards.
AGGCGACATGTGTTACATTTCTGTTGGAGTTGCATCTAATATTTTCAGTGTACCTTGCATCGGTGCCGAACTCATAATTACTTAGGATATTAGCTTATCTTGTATGGGTCGGCAAGGTTTTTTTAGTAGCTATATTAGCTTATATTGTTTGGATCATCTAAAGTTTTTTAGCAGCTAACTATTACCTCTATGATCAAACATGGCCTTAGTAGCAAGCATGTTCTCGTGTTTGAGGAAAAAATAATTCAAAACCTATAACATTCTCTACATGCTATAACTTCAACTAAGTATATTGTTTGATAACTTCCGCAAAAAAAAATGTTTGATAACTTACGGCATAAAGTTCATCAAGTTTTCACCAACATTCTAGGGGCGAAGCTACTCACACACTAGTGGGTGCAAATGCACCCACCGAATAATGGAACTTACTCATACTTGTTTCATTTTTCACCATATGCACCTAGTAATTTAAATATTATGCATCCATTGACAACAAAAAAAGGTATTTTCTCTATGTATTAGTATGAAGTAATGCACTCTCACTAATCTTGATCTAGCTTCGCCACTGCAACAATCACCGGTTGAATGGTTAAAAATCAAGCCAACGTCACTCTATAAGGATTAGGTGGTTTTAAGACTACGAGATTCGTTCCATCCAAATGTCTCTTAATTTTCTAAAACTAAAGTATTTGTCTAAATCATAATATCTTTAAAACTCTAAAAACACTTAGTATCTAAAGATGTTCATAATTTTTGTTTTCAGAAAAGAACCATTCCAGTAGCAGAAAAAGCGGAAAAAAGCGAGGCAAAACTTTCATGATACACGGGAAAACAAAAGCGAAGGACCAGCAACAAAAGCTGGAGTTGCAGTGCAGGTGCGGCTCGAAAGCCGGGAAAGACCGAGGCATCTGGGATTCTGTCGGCCCACGGGTCCCATGCTCCCCGCCCGCCAACCACAGCCAACCCGGCCCTCGCACTCGCGCCTAGACGATCACGACGTCGGGTCATCGCCAGGACGCAAGCCCAACAGCTTCGAAGGCCAAATTGAACTAGGCCGCGCGCACGGGCCGATATCGCGAGCCCATCGCTTCCTTCCGCTAGGTGTCTGTCGGCAACGTCTGCGCCGAGGCCCGCCACCATTCAGTCCATTTCCTTCCACTCCCACCGCCGCTCCACCAGAAACCTCGCTGCTTCGCGAAAGGGGTTCAACCGAACGAGCGAGCACGGAGGCCAGCCGCCTCGCCATCGCCACCGCCACGCCTCCTCCGGTCCTACACTGCTCGCCGGCGCCGGCATATCTCCTGCTCGGGAATCTCCTCTTAGCACTCGGAGAAGCTCGGATCCACACGGCGTCCTCGATTCCAGGCCACGTGCAGCAGCTATGCAGGTAATCCTGCTCTGGTAAGTGGTAGCCAGAGCTCGTAAGCGTCCCTAGCAAGGGCTGCTCTTCACCTTTCAGCCCTGCATTAGTTCGTACGGAATTTGCAAGAGCTCTAATGCAGCTTGCCTGAGCGAAATTTGCTGCTTGTGCTGCAATTTGGTTACCTCAGGGCGTGTTTTTTCCACTGAAATTGAGCTCCTTAATCTGCGCAGGTGCTAATGTCTGAGAGCTACTAGGACACAGACACATTTGGCATTCCCCTCGAGTTTTGTGAAGCACAGAAGGCGTTGCTTGTGAATTCTGTAGGAGCATATCTTTGACATGGTTGTTCCATAGGGGAAATGGCAAATTTTGGGGATATAAGCTGCCGTTGGTGCGGTTTGTCATCACATGGCTCTGCTCCTGTTAGTATAAACATGTCTATGCGGTGTTCACAAATTAGAGTACATGCCATTTCTTTAGATTATCCCACTAGGACTGAGAAGAGGAATGAGGGTAATCTAGTGGTGATGCGACCAGATCGACGGTCGCAGGATGCTTTCTTTGATGCAGATGCAGCCCATGGAAGTGGCGAAACATCTGCAGAATTTGAGCAGGCTGTATCATCACTGGAACCAAAGCCAGAAAAGCCCCTGGATCCGCAAACTAAGTCAAGACAGCCCATGAATCTTAACTCAGACAAGGTGGCATATTTCTCGAATCATAAAACTTTGTGCTATGCTGACAGCCTTCGCAGGTATTGCAACAATGGGAAGCTCATTCAAGCTTGTCGTGTGATTGATGAGATGATGTTACATGGCCAAGTTCCAGATTCCAAATTCTGTGTTAGATTAATCCGCGGGCTTGTGAGAACTGGTAAGGCAAGCAAAGCTAGGCATGTTCTTGAGGTCATGGTGCTTTCAGGTGGGGTTCCAGACACAATAACATGCAACATGTTGATTGCACGACTTTGCTGCGAAGGACAGTTGAGTTCTGCGTTGACAATACTAGAGGATATGAGGTTTACAGGTTGCTCTCCGAGTGCTATCACTTTTAACACTTTGATTAGGTGCATGTGCAGCCAGCATATGTATGACAGGGCAGTTTCCTTTTGGAAAGAACAATTAAGGGTAGGCTGGCCACCCTATGAAATGACGAGCACCTTGCTCGTTGATCTTGTCTGCAAAAAATGTGGTCCCCAACGGGCGCTGGAAGTGTTAGATGAACTTGCCTTGGAGGGATGTCAACCAGATGTTGTCACCTACAATGCTCTTATCAGTGCGTCATGTAAAGCTGGCAGTTTGAAGGATGCAAAGACGATCTTAACTCGTCTTGAAGCTGAAGGCCTTGAGCCAAATGCTACGACCTATTGCATCTTGCTTCATTCTCTGTGCAGTAAAAGAAGTTGGTCTGAAGTAGGTGATTTGCTTGCACACATGAATCGAGTAAATCATGAACCTGATGTTACTGCCTACAATATCTTTATCAACTACTTCTGTAAGTATGGATATCTGGATCAGGCAATTGATGTATTAGAGATGATGGTGAGCAAGAAATGTTCCCCTGATATAGTTACATACAACACACTTCTGAATGCCATCTCTAAAAGGGGCATGGTCGAAGAAGCTCTTGCGATTTTTCAATCTATCAGAGAGAATGGATGTCAGGTGGTTCTTATTACATACAACACCCTCATAGATGCCTTAGCAAAGAAGGGTCAGATTATTAAAGCTATGAGACTGTTTGATGAGATGCTCGGTGATGGGATTAGTCCTGACAACGTCACTTACGGTTCACTTATTATGGGCTTCTGTAAGAAAAACATGTCTAAGGAGGCATTGGAGCTTTTGAATCAGATGCTTGCTCTCGGCTTTGATGTTAAAGCAACTACTTTTTTCATGATAATACAAGCATTGTGCAGAGATAGTAAAGCAGAAGCCGCTGCTGAAATGCTGAGAGTGATGGTATCAAAAAACATTAACCTCAGGAGTGAATTTTATTTATCTATAGTCACAAGAGTTGCCAAATCAGGTCAGCTTAAAGAGGCCCAAATGCTACACCAGGAGTTAGTTGAGTGCAAAGTCCTTAAAGAACATTCCCAATTTGTTTTAAGCAGCTAGTTGGTGGACAGCAAGATTCTCTAAAGTCAATTAGCAGTTCTGAAACATGTAAATCAGCTAATATTTTTATGCAGCTAGTTGCTGGATAGCAAGATTCTCCAAGTCAATCAGCAGTTCTGAAACATGCAAATCAGCTAATAATGTCTCTAAGTTGGTCCCTGATCACACTTCCATCGATTATTTCGGTGGTTCTTTATTGCAAATTTAGTTTGCATGCAATTGTAGTTGCTGCATGGTTTCTTCCTTTTTACTGCCCACAAGATTTGAGATGTCTGTGCAAAGGCGCTGGCCAAATTTGGCTTGAGTTTTTAAAACATATTGCGTTCAGTTTGTCACAAGGCTCCAGTTATTCTATTTAATCACATATATACATGGCGGACCATATTGTGTTCATTGTATCACTAGGCTGCGATTATTCTATTTAGTCAGGTTAATTCATACTCCCTCCGTTTTTAATTATATGACGCCGTTGACTTTTTTGTTGAACTTTGACCAACAATATATGTGAAAATAATTAGTTGCTTAACGTAAAATGTATATTGTTGGATCTATCATTAAAAGCACTTTAAGGTTAACTTATACATTTAGCTATTTGCATAAATATTTATGAATAAGACGAAGGGTCAAAGTAACGAAAAAAGTCAACATCGTCATATAATTAAAAACGGAGGGAGTATTTGTTACCTGACATTATGTAAATTTATTGCATTTTTTGTGCTCTATTTAGGTTCCTTTCCATAGAAGGTTCGGTATCTCACCGTACTTTGAATCATGATAGAAGGTTCTATATCTCACTGTAAATGACGCCTGGCTTTTTCATATAGAATTACTTGTAGACATATGGGCTTCAGTTGTGGATGGGTTGCATTCGAGAAACTTAAAAATGTGGATTAGCAACCCTCCCGGTAGCTTTCATATTCATACATTGAAGCAGTTCTTCTGTTCCTGAATAAACTATTTATGATGCATAGGCTCTATGTGTGTTTTCCTTGCTGAAGAGAAGTGTCTGCTGGTCACTGGTAGAAGTCCGTTTCTGTTGGGATTCATGCAGCTCGAGCTGTTGGACAATACCGCACCATAATGCTTGCTTGATGTTTCTTGAAAGAATGGGGTCCCTATTCATGCTTCACATTTGCTGCTTGCCAGTTGCCTCTAACCAACGTCAACAAAACTACCCGAGGGAGTAATGCGCGAAGTTTTAGCATTGGTCCCTGATCACACTTCACGGGGCATTGGTGTTTGAATCCCGTCAATTTTGGTCAAATCGGCATTATGGATTCTGTGACTTCTGTCATCGGTGTTTAGTGTTGAAACGATGCATTACGGTGATACAGAAAGGATGCATTTAGCTTATTATTGCAGCTAATGTTGAATTAAACTCTTTTTTTATATATAAATAGCCTCAAATTTGACTTGCAGATAAATAATGTTGCTACTGGTGAACATTCATTCATGGCATGAGAGGTTAACACTTATGAATTATAAAGCACTATTAGTAGAATGTGCTGTATTGGTTGTTTGTATTAGTCTTTTAAACTGTTGCGTTTGGTGTACCTCCTTTTAAAATGTTAGATCTTGCAAAATTGTTGTTCAAGTTCTTTTTTCTTTTGCTCAATTTTTTTTCTTTTTTGTTTGTTTGTGAAGTGTTTTTTTGTTTATTGTAGCGTTAGGTTCCCCAAGTTTAGTCCCAAAGCATAGACCGCCTACATAGAAAAGAAATCATATAGATAAATTAAGCAAGCAATAAGCAGATTTGCATATGTTAAGAAACATGCAGGTATGGTTGTAGAAATGGTTTGAAGTTTTAACAAAGATTGTTCAAACATATTCATTCATGGATCATGGTTTGACGCACATAGCAATAAGAAGCGGACTCGTGAACAATGGTGCAATCGTGCGATTAGTCTGATAACATGAAGGCTATACAGAACGGAAACCCAACAAATCGCGCAAGTGCTAATGCTATAATGGAAATGGCAGTGCGTTCCAACTGCCAAGAAATGTTGGCAGTGCCCTAAACGTTATCCAAGCTCAAGAAATGCAATCTATCTAAAGTATTCGTCTACTAATATTTATCCCTCGCGCAGCATCGGTTCACCAAAGAACGTGCTTCCATCAAAACATTGTTAAAAAAAATCAAACTCCCGAATCATTCTTACCAAATTCATCTTGACGATTTTTTTTAGCCAATCTTGACGAAATTACTTGACTGCCAAAAGGTAGCTCGGGCATGATCCCGTAGGCGAATCAGCGCCGAGGTAGAGGCCCTGTTTGTTTCCGCTTATAAGCGGCTTACCGGCCAAAAAAAGCGAAAATCCGAGCCAAACGGCGGGATTATTTCTGCTTACCAGAGACGCAGGCTTATCAGGCAAGCGGACTTCAAGTGTGTTGCCCGATTTTTTCCACCGCGCCTCCGCCTCCGCGTACGAGAGAAGCGAAACGTTTTTCCTCCGTTGCCCCTCGCTTGTTCGGTCCTTCCCGACGCCGCTCCTCTGCCCTGCCCGGCCAATCTGCCGTTCGGAGAAAATCGTTCGAAGAGAAGGCCCATGAGTTTCACCTTGGCTAGCTGATGCCTAGTGCGCCGTCGGTTTGGAGCTAGGAAGCTTGGAGGCGGCTGTTGACGGGGAAGCTTCACGGTGATGGAAACCGGCGGCCATGGAAACTCAAATTCCAACAAAGCAAGCTGACATCTTGGATTAATCAAGGCATTAGCAGGCTGCGTAACTAACTGGGCATCCCGCAGGTCCAAGTAATTGGTCTATAGCTCATCAGCAAGGAAGAATTTTATGAAAGTGTGGTTGGAGGTCGGGTGGCCACGAATTGGGGAAAAATCGTCAATCTCTCTGCTCATGGGGAGATTAAGTAAACGGTGACCATGAGAAGCTAGAGCAGGTGTGCGCCCAGCTTCTGGTGTGGTGGCTCAGCCGGGGACGCAACAGAGCAACAGCGCGGGGGCTCGAGAGGGCAACAATGACGAACAGAAAGGATGGTTCGAGCTTGACTCGACTGTAACATAAAACGGCTTCACCATGTCTTAATTTGTGAACTTCACATGTACTGGACGATATTATAGTACAATTTCTACTTAACAAACTCAAAATATACTATAAATATTGATTTCTCCTTGTAACAAGAAAAAACAGAGCTATTATCAGTTTTATGGGCATTCACGTCATTTCAGCACTCAAGACTGATAATCCAATGAAAATAATCAGGATTGCCAAACACTCAGCTTATTCAGACAGCGGATTCTCTGGACAGCGGCTTATCAGAAAAGACTGCTTCTCATATAAGCGAGTTCCAGATAAGCGGAAACAAACAGGGCCAGAAGCTGCGCTGAACGGGATGCCCAACCCCGCCAGGCCGTGTGTCATTGTAAACAAGCTTTTTTTTTCTCGAGAAATGCATGTATTTCATTAAAAAGAAAAGGAAAAAAATACATCAAGACTTTTGCCGACATCCCCGCCCCTCTAGCTCCTCCTAACACGCGAGAACGAGTGGACCATCGAAAACATAAGGCGATTACTCACAAAAGATGTCCGACCACATTTGAACTTTGGTTCTATCCCAAAGACGTGCATCCTCAAAGATAGAGTCGGCTAGCCTAACCGCCAAAACCGAGGTGTTACAAAAGACTCGCGTGTTGCGCTCGTTCCAAAGATGGTGAGAATGACGAGGTAGCAAGGCTTTGCGCCGCTGCCTAGGTACTTCCTTCCTACTCTTGAGCCACCAATCCGCAAAGGAGTCTTCCGCCGATGGCACCAAGCTGGAGATGCGCACGATGAAGAAATTTGAACCAAGTTTCCCGACTATAGACGCATCCTGAGAGGAGATGATCCAAGAACTCTGTGTGCTGGGCGCATAGGACGCAAGTGCTATTGTGACCTAGCTTGGGAGGAAATTTGTTTGCGGCAGCTTGAACTTTTTTTTTGTGATTACACGGTACAACGCAGACACTCACAACGCACGCACACTCACTCTATGAACGCACATACGCAAACCCTATCTCTATGAGTATTTTCGAAGACTGAGCCGGCAAATCCTCGAGATTAACGAAGTCACCATTGGCGCCTCGCTGTCGACGGCCACGTCGCCTACCGCTGAAAGCACAAAGCCGTTAAATTCTAAAAAAATTGCTCTTACGGAGAGTCGAACCCAGGACCTCAAAAGTGTTACTCGGATGACTTAACCGCTAGGCCAAGACTCTTTCACTGCGGCAGCTTGAACTTAACTGGTGAAAAATCTCAAAGATATAGCACCCATACGGAAAATTTTCTGAATGACACTAGTAGTAAATTTTGGTTTCGTGTATCGTGCATGACACCCTAAAGTCCATGTCGACTACGGGACACTGCAAAAACGTAGTGTTATCTGGGACCCTAGTGGAGGAATGAAGAGGGGCAAAATACCATTATGCTCTTATATTATTTTCTACAAAAGCTTCGTGAAAGATTCTGTGAGATTTTGCATGAACGAGTAACGAAGCACTCCGCCTCTCTCAAAAAAAAGAAAAGAAAAAAGAGAGAGAGAGAGAGAGAGAGAGAGAGAGAGAGAGAGAGTAACGAAGCACTGCATAACCCAGCAACAATTTCAAGAACGAAAATATGGTGTGAACGTGAGGGTGTAATGGTAATTTTGAAAGGTTGCTCTTGCATCGGACTGTACAATTGATAGTGTCATATATAGCAAATATTTGCAATAACATATATTCCGATTACAACATAAGGTGTCCAAGAGCAAAGTTTCCCTTTCAATAATTATGGATGTGAATCAACATAAACATACAACATTCTACATACTTCTGAAGGCAAATCTAACAATGCTATTGTTACTTCGATCGTTCAACAGTGCCAAGTTCTGGAGACAAACTATTAGGATCACTTTTACATGGAATATCTTACACGCGGAACCCTCTGCCTTATTTAACAAAACTGGAACACTTTTCCAAATTGATTAATTTGTTCAACTACCTGTCAATACCAGAGACGATGCTCCATGTCTCCAGGAATCAGATATTTAGTTCAAACTAACAATTTTCTATGACATGTTGCGCCCGAAGCAGTGATTGGTGGTTTTCATGTCACAAACAGTCACCAAGAATTTTGACCATACTTTCCACTCCCTCCGATCAGGAATTCTGTCATCCTGACAGCGACAACTGTTTCATAGTTCATTTTTCCTGTAGTTCATTACTCGTCCGAATGACAAGACTAATTACATTGGTCACATACGCTCTAAGATACATCAGGGGGGGCAAGGTTTCGAGGATAGAACTACTGTTCAGACAGCCAACCAAATTAGGTGTCACTAACCACGGATTGTATACAAGCAAACCACTGATAAATACTCCTTTAAAAGCAAACAAAGATAACAAGAAAACCATTGATAAGAAAATGAACGAAGATGACAGTGAAGTCTAAAACATTCTCCAGATTTACAGCTCAACAAAAATTGGATTGCCGATATTATCCACCTTTTTGTCAGACATAATATGCACTCCTCCCCTAGCTTCTTGGTAGTGTTACAAAATGACAACAGATATATCCATGCCTTGAGGTACTGTATCTTTTCTTCCAAAATGTACCAAGAATGGCAAGAACTACAAAACACGATGCTCAAGAGGAAAAATAACCTGAAAGCTACATACCATGGTTGGGATCATTGATGGAACTGATATCCCGCGCTTCCACCGATTAACAAAGACAATGGCAGCCAAACATTAACAGTTCAGCTCCAAAATTGTTAACATAACCCCCCCCCCCCCCCCCCCCCCCCCCCCTGAAAGCATCAATCCGACCACAAATGGAACTAGTCAACCAGGACGGGCCCACCAAATTAGCACCTTTCGAGACTGTTGAGATTGTTGCCTCAGATACAGCAGGCAAATACGCCCCTCAACCTTGCCATTTTTCCGGCCAAGCAAAAATGTTTGCACAACATAACTGACAAATATCGAATCAGACCTGCACAGTAAAACTTGTAAGTAATCTTTGGTGTTACTGAATCTGCTGCGAGCCTGCAATGGCCTCCACAGGGTAGCCACCAACTTTACAATTCCTCCATTTCCCAATCAAATCATCCATGTCCAACCAAATTCAGGCAGCCCGAGCTGTTCATGTAAAAATTGAAAACCAGAACAAGTTAGCATCGCAACGCCTAAATTTTATCGTTGGAACAAGTTAGCACGAGCTGTTCAAGAGTTTGTAACTTGGTTTTTCTAAAGGTCTACTTTCCAAGGCCTATTGTTCAACCAGCATTTCGTTAAACGAAAATTAGTGTAGAGAATAATGTGCTTGTAGCATTCATGTAAAATAATCTACTTAAAATTAGAACTCAAGCAACAGAATGGCAAATTTACACTCAGTCTGAATGTACTTTATCATTCATGGCGTAAATTTTGTAATTTATTTCTCTATATTTGCCAAGTTCTGTTATTATCAAACAATAATCAATTAGAAACACTTACGCAATTCAGAATGGTGCCTCAAGTGATTCATCCCACACATCACCACTTCCATTCGAAGCATCTTCGCCATCTTCTTCCATGGATAGCCTAATATACTCTCTATGCGCAAAACGATCCCACTCAGTCAGGGTAGGATTTTCACGTTCCTGCAGTTAAACATTATCCAACTAGTTAACTTCAAATATTGGCAACGGAGATACAACTCTATCGAGTCTTATAATCACCTGGCGAATAAGGAATGGATCACGAGTTTCAAATGCCATGAACTTGTTGAGATTGAATAGGATATTGAATATATTCCCTGATAGTTTACATCGTTTTAAGTCCCGTAGAGTAAAATAGCTCTCATTCTGTGGAAAGAGAAAGCTTTATCAAATCCAGTTTAAAGTAGTTCCCAAAAAGAAAAATTCCAGTTTAAAGTGCAGCATGATTATAAACAAGATTCTACCTCTGGCCCAATCATGTCAATCATCTGGCATAAAATGTCCTCGAAAAGAACAGGCTCCTGTGCCATGCACTCCATACGGTGCAACTGCTCCTCATAGAAAAATTGCATTTCGTTGGAAGTCAGAATGCCATTACCATCGAGATCAATGCACTTAAACCTGTGTAACAATTATCTCACAAGTTCAATAAACATACAGAGTATAGCTTGCAAATATAAGCACACAAGTTGCAGATCCTATGTGAACACGCTTCTGAAAATATTCAGACCCAGAGAGCACACTTACCAGTACTCAAGGCTAGGCTCAGACGATTTGTCTTCCTCTGACAATATAAAGTAAACAAAGTCTTCATAACCCATCTTCCCTTCTGTCATGCTTGTGAATTTCCTTGGGACCTAAGCAATACAACAGCCAGAATAAGGACACAGAAAAACATTTTGGTTAACTGAAGCACTAAGCTCACAATGCAACAGTGGAACAGACTAACCTGTGAAAAAATTCTATCAACTATTCTGTAGGTCAATGAATGATTCCCATATCTGATAAGGTTCTCTTTATCAATCAAAAAATCATGATCTGTGTCGAGCTCCCAAAATTTGCAGTAGATCACGTAAAAGTGTTCATATGAGAAGTACCTGCATCAAACATAACCAGATTTTACTCCTCTTCAGAGAATCATACCAATATGTGCACCAATATGAAGGAAATGTAAGCTCCAACCCACAACGTAACAGGGATATATTTAAGGCACAAAAATGCATGCAGGATTGTAGAAAGGCAACGTATCTTATGAGAACCAGGTTCGTGTGAGAACTATGAGAACTCCAATCTGGACCACATGATCTTGATCCAATGGTGCGCTTGAATTCAGGTGGGAGGGGGGATTTGCAAAATCACCGTCCACTTAATCATACTTTTGCAAATTCCCCCTCCCACCTCTCCCTATGCGCCCCCCTTGGATCAAGATCATGTGGCCCAGATTAGAGTTCTCATAGTTCTCACACGAATCTGGTTCTCATAGGATACGTCGCCTTGTAGAAACTAGTTCTGATAAATTAGTATGAAGCAAATCACCGTCCCTGCTAAACTCATGGTCCCTACAAGAATGGATAATGATGTAATGCAATATGTTAAACAGCACCATGCATTAATTACCTCAACACTTTGTTAATATCTTCTTCCTCATCCAATTGCTGAAGAGCAGCAATTAAATTGCCACGTTTTAGCTCTCTCAGTGTGAGATGCCCGTTTCCAGCTCTATTTATGGAGTAAAAGATTCTGTATATTACCGTCTCCGCTGTGGAAACAGCAACAAATGATTAATCAATGAATACAGTGCAGCAAAAAAAAATGTCAATGATGGAAAAAAGGAGCAAAATTTATCTAGAGACCAAAAGTGGATGATTGTGTTTTTTTTTTTGGATTAATGGCAATGCTGTTCCAGGATTCAAGCAATGAATGCTTACTTTTGGCCACTTACATTCACTGATTGAGATTAAAAATGAAATAAGGATCCATCACTGTCCTAATGTTACTTGACAAGATAGTATAAGCAGCATGTTCCTACTTAAGGGAAACAAAAAAGAAGACATTCTTAATAAGTCAGTGAAAACTAGTCAGGATAGAGAAAGCAGTCCGGCTGATTTGATTGGGCCACATCACATTAGAGGTCCGGTTCACACAAATTCATCATGTAGAAGACTACCTTGCTGAACTAGAGTTTGTCTGATCAAATCATGATAAATAAATAAATAAATAAATAAGGCTTTGGTGGTGGTGGTGGTGGTGGGTGGGAGGTTATTGCACAAAATTATGAGTTAAAAATCATAATTAATACATCTAGTGATAGACCAATCAATCTTATAAACACCTAACAAACAAAGTGTAGTAATGCTAATATAGCTCGGGTAAGGACTTGTCTGTTATTTTGTGTCACATGCAAATCACAATAAAGTTGGTTTCTAAGAGAACAGATGAAACATTGGCAAGTACATCAAAAGTAGAAATTGGTACCCCCAAAAAATGCTGCTAATTCACTTGGGTAGTAAAAATTACCATATCTCTCCTGAAACTCCGGAGTGCCTTGTAAGAACTCTAAGCCCGGGTGAGTTGCCAGCAGTTCTTTTAGGACAGGCTTGAAGTCCTCCTGTACGAATTACAGAGAATATGAAAAGTCAATACAGAAACATTTTCACGAGCTAGAAACAGCTATGCCTGTATTAGTACAGATAGCAAATGCTGACCTGAGTGACATAGTTGTAACCTGGCTTTCTTAATATTTCAAAAATTTGGCTAGCCATATCCATTGTAATCTTGTTGCCATTGATCCAGTAATCAACAAATGCATCCCTGTGTTTAAAAAGAGGAGTTAGACAACACAAGTTAAACTTCAGGTAAGAGATAAGACAAATTGCTTTAGCGACCATTCAAGGATTACTAAGTAAAGAAATATATATGTTTGAATAGGCGAACTTTTATTCAGAACACGTGACATCATGATAAAGAGAATGCAAGATACCAAAGACCCATAAAGCAATGCACGCCAACATTACAGTCAAAATGGAAGACTTGAGAAATTGCCTCAGAGCATCGTCACAAAAGCAGGCTTAAAAAACAGGTTAAGAATATTCTACTCTCTCCTTGTCAGCCGGATTTAGTGTCCTCAGTCACTTTCTCTATCATTTAAGGTTCTTGTTTTGGTACCTTTGCTCAACCCAGACTCGTTAGCCTCACAATCCATGGCAGATAAATATTCTATCCAGAGATGCAACTTCAGCCAGAAGTCAGGAAAAATATAAGCCAGCTGGTTTACCAAGCCTTAAAGCGGTCTATGATAGGGGACCTATCACCTAACCAAAAAATTCAATGTCCTGTTCAGGTACTAGCAAAACACAACACATTACTATGAGTTCAAAGACTCCACATGAATAAAACAAACTCGACAGACTGAAAATATCAAATGTTAGTTCCATTACAAGGTAACACCATACTATGTTAAATGCCTTTCAATTGATTAACACCTGATGCATCAAACAGTCATAAACAAAATTATTAATATGAACAAATGAACAAGATCTAGCGCAAGCTAGAAGCAATATCTGTCAGTGAGTGACAAACTGACAGAACGCAGAAATAAAAATGGTTGTAGTCAAATGGAACAAACAACATTCAGCAGTGAAAGCTTCCAGTGAGGAGAGGAGACAAACATGTATCCAATGGAAAATGAAAGAACAAACTGAACAGGATGAAGAGATATCTGAAATTCGTCAACTGATCATTAGATGAGCACCACTATAGACATTGGGTTCGAATGTCAAATATCATACCTTGAGACAGTTCCAGTGCATGCAACATCAATTTTCTTGAAAAGAACACTGGAGAAGAATGAAGGAATCTTGCATATGTCTTTTGTGACTGATCTGAATTCTGATGTCGACAAATAAGATATGTCAGCCCAGAATTCATGTCCATGTAGAAAACATTGAAGCGAGCCCTAACAGTATTCACCTTGAATCTGAAGCCCCTCCCCACCAAAAAATATGTGATCTATTCTAGATAAGCATTGCTCCTTCAAGTCTTTTGGAGGAGGACGCCCATGCTTGAAGTAAAACTGCAAAACATATCGGCCCAACCAAAGTAGAGATTTAAGCATCGAAAGTAGAAATAAAAACGGCAACAATAGTTACAGCCAGCGATGAGATGTACCTGTGGTATAACCTCTCTAACTGGTTCACTAACTAATTTCAGTGGAGAAGTGTGCAACGTTGATGGTCCAGGAGATCGTCTCATAACGCGGGGAGAGCCAGAAGTGCTTCTAGGGGAAAGTGGAGGAGCACTACCAGCAGGGAACATAGAAGGTAGAGAACTACTTGAAGCAGCATTTGTGCTAGTAGAGGACCCAGCAACATTCAGGGTGGCGCCAGCTTTTGCATCATCGATCAGAGACTTTACCTAGTGTCCATGGAAGAAAATATATTTGGTAAGAATTCATGCATCCCACACTGCAATGTGTCAAATAGCTGACATGCATAGAGAAAGAAACTTGACCATGAAAACAATATAACAAGGTTAGAAAAGATCATGTGGCTTGTTGATTATCCATGCGCTAATGTCAGTGGCGCTCGCAAAGAAAAACAAATAGTAATATTATGTCATTAACCCAGTAAAGACAAAGCTGGCTATGAGACTATCGTAAGTTCCAATAGACATCGTCTGTCAGAAGTGCTTTTTTTCCCTACCAATACCCCACCCCCTCATTTTTCACCTCAAACACAAACCAGAAAAATAAACAGTGAATGTCATGACAGCATGCGCTTGTGTAAGGCAACTAAACTGCAATGATAGGACCAGTTGCAGTAATATGCTCTGTTGCTGACTACACAAGCACATATATGCAATGTTACCAAGAAAAAATCATGGTGTCCAGCATCAAAGATATGTAAATACAATCATGAATTGTCAAATGTAATGCAAGGGACCAAAAAGATACCAGCTGCATATTCCAGAAATAACCGAATCAAAATCAACATTGTTGTTCAAAGTTATTGAGGTTTCTGAAGGCTTTGAATTACAATGAAAGTGTAAAGGGAATCCCTCAAGTTCACAACTCCAGGATCAAGAAATAAGAAAGATAAACCTATATCGAACTCTTCTTGGTAAGACCTTTGCAAAAAATACTGAACATCAAAGCAAACTTGAGACAGGAAAAGCTACATCTTATGCTATTTCAGTCAGTGTGTAAAAATGCAAAAATGACATCAACAGTTACGTACCTATTTGCATAGCCAGCATGTATAAATACAATGGCTTGCCGTCTATTTTGTATCAGCATAGACCATGACTAACACATATATGTTGGCAACAACACAAAATAATAAGGAGACAGAATTGGCTCAACTTCAGTGTATACAATTTGTACTGATACCATTGTTGTAACAAGAAACAAACCTTTGACAATCAATACTAACTCATATCCCTGTACAGGTCATTATCCCCCAAGAACATGGTATATGCATGCACACAACAGTACAACACTAAGTTGTCAAAATTTTATAATACTAACAGTTGCCTAACAGTAACAAAATAGTAACAAAAGGATTCATAAAAACTAATTAACCAGCATTATCCTGGGAAGAGACTGTGCATTTGAGACAAGGATTGGCCCCCTTGAATCAACAAATAACTGAACTGGCCACATAATCAGCTGGCAGCAGTTACTCAAACCTTCCAGACTCACTAAACTACAGATCCAATGTCTGCCAAGCTAACAACAATTAAAAAAAACAATACGTCACAGAGACGAACAGATAGAGACCTGCATTTATTCACATAAATCATGGACAAGTGCTTTATCCGTGCTGCCCAGTCACACTCGATTTCACCTTGGGGAGTTCTAAGCACTCCACACTGACATTCAAAATTATATACGAATAAAGAAAAACATAAGCCATATGATTCGACATTTTGATCTAACGGAACTCAACGTCATGCAGCACGGGATACAAGCATGCAAATGTGAACCGAACACAACAATCCAAACCAGCACGCGCAGCATCACAAAGAAACCAACCAAAGCTTCCCAAACATGTTTCTCATGAACTAGAGCACGAGATCACACAGCTTGAGCAAAATTATGCGCGAACCACGCCAATCCAGCAACAGAACCAACGGAGCACGCGAGGAAAACGGGAAGGGAAGTGGAAGGAATACCAGCTTGGAGGTCTCCGGGAGTGTGAGCCACTGTGAGTAGAGCGCCTCGGCTATGGTGGAGTTCTCACGCAGCGCACCTGGCGCCAGCTCCGGCAGCTGAAGCAGCTCCGGGTCCAGCGCCGCCACGTCCCTCCTCGCCGTCTCCACCTCCATTCCGTCCGAACACCGGTGCCCTTCTCATGCACCAAGCGGGGCCCCCAAACCTAGATCTGCCCCACGCGCGTGATTACGCTGGAGCTCGACGCGTTCCAGCGAGGAGAGGCGCGAATTGGAGCTCGACAGGATCAGCGGTCGGCGACGGAGGAGGATCGGGAACCGGCGGTGGCGGGATCTGAGGCCACGGCCGGAGGCGGCGAAACCCTAGGCTGGGGCAGCGAGCTAAGAGATGTGGAAGACGGGAACACGGTGGTGGTAATGGTGGGCGTCGATATAACAGCGAAGGGCAAAACAGATTTGTCTTTCGGATGCCACTTTCGGTTTGCTAATGGCACCCATAGTTTGCAGGTAACCCCTCACGCGGTTCTCTCAGAAATCCATTTTGGCAAAATTAGCTACTATATTTTTATGAACACTTTATAAGAGTTATATTTATTTTTCAATAATTTATAGTACTTTGTATTTAAAGTATGCTAGAAATTCACGTGAAACAGGGTTCGCACCATGCGTTTCTACGTCTTGTGCTAACAGATTTGGCGTTACTAGCTACCAAACTATATATATGCTGGTTTGATGGCTTTATTCGTTCCTTGTTTTCTTAGTTATTGTGGGTCGTTTGAGTCCAAACTTACGCGTCTGTAGATGTGCTGGTTAGTTGATCATGTGTTCTTTTTAGAATTTTGTTTGGTTTCAAGCGTAAGTTAATCATTTTTTATTGTACTCTTCAACCCTTTTTCACGTTGGCGAAAGGTTTTTGTAACATTGCTTTCTCTTAGTTTATTTACATCCACATCACCTCTTGTTTTGCCGTTCTATCTTTGTACGTTACAAAACCACATGAGTACAATAAGAAATGATTAATGTACGTTAAAAATCAAACAAAATACGAAAAAAACATACGATCAACTAACCAGCACATCTATAGACATGTAAGTTCGGACTCCAATGATGACGCGTGGTAGCTAAACAATAATGCACGAATAAAACTAGCATGTATAGCTTCCTAGCTAATAACGTCAAATACGTTACCACGTAGTGCAAGAGCACATGACACGAATCATGTTTCATGTGAAATTCAAACATACTTAGCACCACAAATTATTGAAAAAAAAACATTACTCTTATTAGGAGTTCATATAAAATATAATTTCTAGTTTCCAAACTTTGATGACTAAGGGAACAAAATGGTGGGTGAGTTCTTTCTCGCTTATATGATTGGCCCGATGTTATTGATTTGCCAACCAATAAACCATAAATGTTGATTAGCTCATTGTCCTTCCACAAGAAGCTTAGCGTCAAATGTTGCTTCTTCTAGAGTCTTCCTCAGTTTTATCTCCAAGCAGTCCAATGTACTCTGTCCAGTCCTTTTCTAGCCCGATAGAAACACCCACAACAACAAAAACTAAATCAACAAACTAAATGTAGATGAGAAGAACAAGAGGATTTGCATGGCCATGGCCATATGCTTTGCCACATACCGATCTCTGCCTCCACGTCCCACCTCCTTGCCAAAAGAATGACCACTCGTCACTCTGGTGCATCAATTAGCGATGCCAGCATGGTTTGTAAAACCGATGGAATCAGATCAATTTTCAAGAAAAAAATAGTCTGGCTTTGTATCATCGGTTCACTAGTTGTTGGTATTTGAACGAATTTGAAAATCGAGCGGTAAACTTGAAAACCGATCATAAGAAACCATTTCGATAAACTGACAAAACCGATTAGTAAACTAAAAAAAGTGATCAGCTCGCGCGTATGTGTCGCCATCTAGAAGAATCCTATGAAGCGTACTTTAGTCTCTTTGACACTATGATGAAATAGCAATGAAGTACCATTAGCCACTCTACAATCATGTTTCTTGTGTACTCAAGCTCATCAATGCATAGAGCAGTATAAAGACCAATATTTAAGATATGATAACATAATAAAACTTTAGTTTTGTCATAACAGTGTTGATAAGTTCGAGTTTATGATATTGACTCTAAAAAAATATATAATTATACGATAACAAAGAAAAGAACACCCTAGGCAAGTTAATTCTTTTTATAATTTTTATAATGTACTTTCTCTATTTTTATTTTGTTGACATTAGAATAACTTGATTAGTGTAATTTTGCAATAATTTAGCTGTCCTAACGTTAACAAAATGAAAACAAATGAAGTATAATATTTATTCTATTCTTCTTTTGATGGTGTTTAGGGACAGACATTTGCCCTAGGAACAAGAATACTAAACCCAGGCGACTAGTACTTGCAACTTGGAAGGTGCTGAAATGACCAGCGCAGGCACTGCTAGAACTGCCAACCGGACCACGAAAGGGGTAGGACCGTAAAACACCAATATAAACTCTCCCCTCAGCCTGCGCGTACGCGGCATTCACCTTGGTGCGGTTCCTCCCGGCGACGACGAACACAACGAGACCGAGGCGGGTCAGGTCAGTGATGAATCCCTTCGCGAAGAAGCCGACAGCTCGAGGTACGATCCGCTTCCCGTCCCCTTCGCCGCAATTCTCAATCGGAATTCGATCGAATCCGGCGTCAGCTGCGGCGATCCCCACCGCGATCGTGCGGTCGTTCCTTCGCTATCGCCGCTGCGCACCTCGAATTCCAGTCCACGGGGGAAGAGGCCTAGGGCTCGCGCACCCCTTTCCAGCGCGATGGTCCTGTTCCGGGCTCTAATTTTGGTTTCTGGTTGTGGCTGTGCAGAGACGATCCGGAGCAGCAAGCGGGAGCTGACGAATGCAACTCGAGGTGATTGGTTCCGTTTCAATGATTTTGTATTCTTGCGCTAGAGCATACAGAGTAACATTTACATCATTTAGTTGCATCGTGTGCGATTGCTGGTGGTTTGCGAATGAGCGACTGTTCCTGGTATTCGTTTGTTCCTGATGAACAGTACGGGCTGCGTGTAGCTTTCGTTTAGGCTCATTTTTATCATACATTCATTTGGCAGCCCTCTTACTCTGTGTAGATCGAAAGGCGATTTAAAATATTCAATGATCTTATTTATGTGAAATGTACTCCAAATCAACGGAGCTGATTGGCGGTTAGTCTGCTACTGTCAGAGTTAGCCTGAACAGTGAGTTACGGAGGATGTGCTAATCTCTGTATCTATACTTTTGCTTTTGCCCTTCGGTAGTATCTTTGCCCAAAGTTAAACTACGCTGTACACTTATTAAGCTTGAAATGTGTCCTCTGTAGGTATCGAGAGGGATATTGCAACATTACAACAAGAGGTACGGATATTTATTATTCATCTCATCACCGCTGTTTCATGATAAACAAATTAAAACAAAACTCTTGCATAACGTTTCTCAATTTGGAAATCCGACTTACGTTACATATTCATATACTTCCTAGTCAACTGAAAAGCTGTTAAGCTGAGATATATGCTTAGTAATGTTTATTCTTTTGGCTTCAAATTATTTCTGCATCCTATTGGATCTTAGATTGTCCAATACTCCATCTAACAACCACATGCCTACCGTTATATGTTCTACTATTCCATTTGGCTGATACAGTTTGATGAGCAATAACAAAAGAATTGGTGATTCTTTTTCCCCTTGAATAACAGGAAAAAAAGCTAGTTGCTGAAATCAAAAGGACTGCAAAAACTGGCAATGAGGTTCTTATATTCAGTTTTAGTTCAGTAAATTTGGCCTTGATCACGCAGAAAGATTCTTATGATCTCCTTGTCTTTCACAGGCAGCAACTAAAATTTTAGCCCGCCAGTTGATCAGGTTAAGGCAACAGATTTCCACTTTGCAAGGTAGCCGGGCTCAGATTCGGGGCATAGCGACCCATACACAGGTGATATATTGTTCCCACTTTTTCTTTCTTGCACATACGTGGTCAGGCTATCTTTCTGACTTTGGTGGTGTGAACTCTGTTCTTAGGCAATGCATGCTAACACTTCAGTGGCTGCTGGCTTGCAAAGTGCAACCAAAGCAATGGGAGCTCTGAACAAGGTATACATGATTTATGTGTACCTGATATTTCATAAGTCCATACGTATTTTTATATGTAAATAGTATATTGCATTTCTTGATTTGAACAACTTCTTTCACACACTTGTATTTAACTGGCGTGCAGAATTTTTCATAACAAACATATGTCCTGCAAAATACCTTTAATTTTCTCCACTAAGTTCCATTTCTTTAATTACCTTAAACTTTTGTTTTAATTATGCTTGCAGCAAATGGCACCTGCTAAGCAGATGAAGATAATGCAAGAATTCCAAAAACAGTCAGCACAAATGGATATGACGGTATGGTATCTTTCTTTGCAGCTCAGTAGAATGATTTCTTGCAACGGGGCAAGGCATTACATCTCTTTTCCCTGTAAATCTCTCATGACTGTTATGCGTGATTCCGTGTGAATAAGTGATTTATTTTTTTGTATGTGGCGGTATGCTCTGACTAACCTGCATTGTGCAGAACGAGATGATGTCTGATTCCATTGACAACATCTTAGATGATGATCAGGCTGAGGAAGAGACTGAAGAACTTGCTAACCAGGTCATTAATTCTTTGAAGAGAAAACTCTTAGTGTCCTTCAAATGTTTTTCCTTCTGTGTTCCTTTCATAGGTCCTAAAAATTATTTTGGTTATTCATTGTATTTTAGGTTCTGGATGAGATCGGCGTTGACATAGCCTCACAGGTTGTTGAAGATGCTAAAACATTTCTTTGCTCCTTATTCTATCCCTTTATTTTAAAATCCTCTCACCCTTTTCCTCCTTGTAGCTGTCCTCGGCTCCTAAAGGAAAAATCGCTGGAAAGAAGGCTCAAGTTGATGAAAGGTATGCTGATATCTCCTTGCTCCTTTTATAATTCCCTTGCTGTGACTACTGTTCTTTTTTTCTTTTCTTTTTTTGGTGGAAATCACTATGGTCGTGGAACCAGGATGACAATGTTATTTTGCATTTCATCAAAATAATTAAGATTTCCAATACAGAACTAATATCTAACCATTGTATCGTCGTATTACTGTGTTATGATAAATTGAGTAAATTCTGAAGTCATTATTAAATTGTGAAGGGGAACTGTTTTAACATTTCAGTTTCAGAACTAGTCATTTGATAGCACATTCCATGAAAAATAGCAAACATAGCTTTTGAAATAAGATTTTACATGTTTACTATTTGGATCCGAATTTCTGACATATACCAAGACAGCAAGGTGAATTCCACACATAAAATGAGTAACCACTAACCACGAGTTATTTTCTGCTTTTTACTGTCAATTGCTTCCCATGCTTCTACCAATTTCCACCCGTAACTTCTGTACATTGCCACGCTACTTCGTAAATACTTTCTGCTTTTTTGAGGTTAAAACTTCCTTCACTTGTTTGCAGTTCTGAGTTGGAGGAACTCGAGAAGAGGCTGTCTGCTCTGAAAAATCCATAAGATAGAGCGTCCCTTTGTGCACATAATCATGCTGCTGTGTACTTTGGCTCCAAACTCTTGTTAGGAACCTGAAGCGGTTGCATGTGTAAATATTGGACCGGATGGAAATTGGTGTGGCTATGAGATGTTACTGCAGTTGCCATACAAGCTATCACCCAGAACACGAAGATCTTTCATTATAGGTCAGTAATGACACGTAGTGTAAAAGAGAGAAAGGTATTACATGATGTTCTTTTGTTTCCAATTCAGTGTATCTCTTTTGCGTTGCACGTACTGCAACTTTGCTTAATGCGTCGATAGCAAGACTTCCATAGTATCTTTGGTTCTGCGACATAAAGGATCATTAGTTGATGTGCTGAGACAGTATTCTCCAATCCACGATACAGCGTTGTTGTTTTTTATGAGCTTTTAATAACAATCATTTTGTTCTTGTATTGCGTCTACGAGAGTGGACCTGAAGTTTAGATTCTTGTCAGAATATAGTGTCTTTCTGTGCCACGTCAGCCAAAAAAAAAATCTTAAGTGACAAAATTGTCTAATACATTCCGTGCATGGTGCATCCCCAGGCGCTATTGAGTAAAATGGAAGTGAGGGGCTGATGATATTAAAAGGTGGATTTATGAATTGTTCGGCATCTTTTTGTACTTCTGGGTCGTGTCTCGAGTCCTTTTCTACACAAACGAATACGTCTATGACGTTGGTCAACTCAATCTGAACCGACCAATGTCATATATAAAAATATTAGAGGGAGAATATTACTGCAAAGGCCTGAGTACCGAAACCAATTTCGAGACGCTGCCGTCACAATGCAAGGCAATGCCAAGAGACGCAGAATTACATTTTACATAGACCAGTTCACTCAAGTTCAGGTTGATATCAACAGCACCTCCTTTGGAGTTCTTCTTTCTTTCTCTCTTTGGCCCCATTACACAATCTGTACTGGATTCTAGAATAATCATTTTGTGTGGGAGCCAAGACTTCAGGCACCCCTCCATCCTGGCCGTTTTGCAGTATTTCCTTCCCACGTAGTACCATTTTGGTTCGGCAGCAACGAGCAGAAAGCCGGTCGAGGCCCGAAACGAACCCGTCCGTGTTCTTCGGATGTCCTCGCCGCCTCACTTTCTCCTGCTCGTGCTGATCGAGAGGCGCTCCAGGCTCCGGAACGTGGTGTTGTCCCGCGAGCTTGACCCGGAGCCGGAGGCCCTCCCCGGCGGCGCGTTCCGGGCGACGGGGGAGCGCGGGGACGACCTGCTGCTGTTCTCGACGCCGCCCGAGTGGTGGAGCCTCTGCGCGGTGGACGGGCGGGCGCTGCCGCTGCCGCTGCTCGAGACCAGCCGGCTGTTACGGTTGTAGTCGCTGTGGTCTCCCGAAGAGGTTGGCCGGCTGGATGGGGCGGCGGCCATCTTCGACGTGCTCCCGGTCCGGGACATGATGCGCGTCTTCTCCGAGTCGGCAACCTGTTAGATGTGGGGACAATGTAAGTTCTTCCTTGTCAGTAACTTTGGTGCCCAATTGATACAACTCCTGTTGTAATGAGTACTGGCAACTACAACTAAATGGAACACTTACAGCTTCATTAGATGTCCCGAAGGAATCTGCAAGGCTTTTGTGCCTGGAATGGTCTCCATGACGACCAGAACCTGTATTTCTTCTGGCAAATGCCTCAACAGCACCAGTGAACCTATCCCGGATCTCTTGACCCACTGGCAAAACAGAAGCTAATGCAGATTGATCAGTGCTTCATTCGGTACTGGACCAATACAGTCAAGTACAAAAACACATACCTGAAGCTCTGTCTGTTCTCTCCGCGGATGGTCCAGCTCCAACCATTTGTCCACTTGGTTGCTGCATGAAAATATAATGGTTATTTTTTTTTATAACGAATAGCACAAAATAGACCAAAGAGTACAAGGAGATAAGGTTTATACTCGTCCGAGCTTGCTGTTGGAGCTCATTTGAGGATATTTTAGTGCCGTCCAGTCAAATACGTAATCGAATTGATATCCTACAGTGTTATTTGGCAATGAGACACAACATTCAGTAGAAAATTCTCAATGGATCAAAAATCGACAAGAGGAACAAACATGTCATATCAGATGCACAGAAGAAACGAAGCGTGCACCTTCGCGGATAAATACATCACGAAAGAGTTTCTTTAGAAAAGAGTAATCCGGTCTGTCTTCAAACCGCAGGGAGCGACAATAGTGAAAATACGAGACGAACTCTGATGGATAAGTTTTGCACAGAACCTGGTCAAAGCAATTTTAGTTCCAATGCTAGCAAGACTATTATAATAAAATGACAAGACTTCATGTTGGTAACAGTCAGTACCTCTGCTGAGGTAAGCATTTTCTTTTCACTAATTTTGTCGTACTTTTGTTTCTTAGTGCCAGCTTTAAGACCCTGCCATGGGAGACTAGGCATGACAACAAACATGGCTGTAAGCACTTGAACTACGCACAGAAAATAGGCATGATAGGCAAGTAGACAGAGTAGTCAGATTCTGGCCAAACCTTCCTCTCAAAAAATAGAGTAGAAGATAACCAACAGACTCCAGATCATCTCGTCTGCTTTGTTCTGGGTAAAATAATGCACATTTATGAAATATAATACAATGCTTTATTTGCTTTTAAAGATACATAAGCCAAATAGCTGCTATTTATAGTCATTTTGTGATCAAGCATACAAGAATCGAAATGTTAGGATTTTATTAATTTGAAAAAGGGGAAACTAGGTTCAGTTTGCTCTGTGCTCACCTATTCCAAGATGAGTATTCACGCTAGCATAGCGTGCTGTTCCAGTAAGATTTTTGTTCTCCCTGTGCAGAAAAAACAACTAATCACACAAATTTCAAAAGTTCAGTTTATATCCAAGCTATCACGTTTAAATAAGCCTGACACCCTAGCTTGTATAATGTTGCAGAAAAGGCATTACATTTTTGCATGCCATATAACACTAGAAGACTTAGTTCTGAAGTTCCACAATAAAAAAAAAACACAGTGTTCACAGATTTATAAGCCTGGGATATAACCCTGAGATGGATCCCCAGACTCTCTATTGGATTATCCCAATAGTTTGTCATTAGGAAGTATCTCTCAAGTACAATGTAGGAAGATGTGACGTAACAGATAGTACACGAAATTTCCACTTCCTAATTCTGCTTTATATGCTTGCAATTTAGCACAAGTATTTGACACAATAAATTCAATCTCAATTCCAAGCCAAAACTTCATCAATTAATATCCTTCACCTGTAGGGGATGTGTTTATGAGTCTGAAGGTCTTTGTATTTCTTAGCAAGCCCATAATCAATTATATAGACCTGCAGGATGAAAAGGATACATCTCTTTATGTATTGTTCATTTAGATTAAGATCCTTTTGGAATTTACTGGACCTATAGTAGAAAACGTACTACTATGTTCAGGTCATGTGGAAAATAATAAAAGAAAACTAAATGGGTGGATTATGTTTTTTGTAGCACGACCTGATTTGCTTTTCGGCCTAAACCCATAAGGAAGTTATCTGGCTTGATGTCACGGTGAATAAATCCCTTAGAATGCATGTATTCCACTCGGTTTATCTGAAAAAGGAAAGAATAGATAAAGGGAGACACATGAATAGGACAGATAAATAGTAGATAAACTTGAATAAACTCCCTACCTCGTTCACTTACTCTGAAAAAAAGGGGGAGTAAACTAAGCAATCTAATCATGTTATGATAGACATAGATACACTAAATATAGCACATGATGGGATTGGACTTGATCTCTACAATCAATTATGATCTGACACTATAGATTTAACTCCAACAACTAAGGCCATATTGTATTACAAAATAAACATAAAACTTTAGAATGTAGAAGTAGCTTCTTTGAACTCCATCAAGTGAACTTGCTTCCTATCTCTGGGGGGGGGGGGGGGGGGGGGGGGGGTGGGGGCAACACAAGGTTGCATGTGGAGTGACGTAATCAAATAATCATACCAGTTGATCAGCAAGCATAAGCACTGTCTTCATAGAAAACTTCCTGTTGCAGCAGTTAAACATATCTTCCAAGCTTGGGCCAAGAAGATCAATCACCATAACATTGTACTCCCCCTCGACACCATACCACTTGAGGTGTGGGATACCATCTATATCACGAAAATAAGTGCAACTAAATGAGATAGCAACAGTTGTGACAAGCACTTACCCTGAAAAAAATACGCACGTATGATTTACTTACTTCCACCCTGCAGTAACATATAAACTTTAGACTCATAGTGCAGCTGTGGATGTTTTGTTTTCACAGGTTCCTGACAAACAATTACGAACAAAAAGGTTAGAATTGAGCACCACGTTTCAGTCATACAATAGTTCGAAGATCATGTTTAAATTTTACGCCATATAAAGCATTGGAAGGATATGTTAAGTCTGGGAGAAACAGAGACTGTATACAAAATGAAATGAAATTTATATATACTAGTACACTGCAGGCAGGTTATCAGCACATACCAACTTTATCCCAACTTCCTCTCCGTTCTGTATATTAACACCTGAATCAAGAAAAGCCACACAGAAAAGAATGAAACGGGGTTCCTAGCTTTGTCAGACAAGATGCAACCATTTTGATAATAGGGTACATAAATGGTACCTAGATATAGCTCTCCGAAGGATCCACTCCCAATTTTCCTGCCAAGCTTAAACTTTCCCCCGATGACATGCTCCATTGCTGCTTTCCCTGCGCCTGGATTGCTGCCACCACGGGGAAAAATAATACTGATCAAAGCACCAATGTGCTTCTTCCTGGGATGTATCCTTTGGCGCAAGTTTTCAAGATTTCCTTGAAGACCAAAATTTCTCGGTTTTATACGTTCAGTTCAGCTGCCCTGTTGCCCCAACGCCTCCTCAGAGAAGCAGCATTCCTCTGCCAACAAACGGCGACGCCAAGAAATCAAAGCAATTCTCTTCCAGAAAACCACATAAAATGTGATAACAAGATGCCTTTAGCGTCACCGACACCCACAAACGCGACAACAAAATGCTTCAATTTTGAAAACACGAAATGCGACAGTAATAAGAGCCATGGTTTGAACGGAGTACCCCAGAGATCAGGAGCCGGGAAACTCCCTCCAGGCGCGGCGGGTCCGGCCTGCCGGCGGCGGAGCGCACAGCGAGCTCCCCTCCCAATTGCAGACCTCCGCACCGGATGCGAGACCGCGGTCGAATCGCATCGATGCCGGCTCTGCAATTGGAGGGGAGGGAGAGGCGGGGGAGGGGAGGAGCGCCCGTGTTGGTGGGAAGCGGATGGTTGGTGTTTTTTTTCGGGTCTGGGTCCCTGAAAAATCGGGTTATTAGACTTCCAGGCTGGTCGGAGATGCAGCGGGGCGGCGCCGCATGCGGAGGCGGAGAAGGCGGGAGCTAAATAAGGATGGACAAACGGGTTTCGTTTTGTTGGGGGAAAAAGCTGAAGGGGTTTTACGCATATATGGAAACTACCTCTCGTTCTACGGGTGTACGTACGAGGTACAACGTATGATACTGCCAGTCCCGGCTAGCTCCGTGAGTTTCGCGCCGACACCGTCCGGTCCGTCCGATGCCATTGGATCCGGTGCAGCTGGCCTGGTCTCAACCGTTGGATCAAGCTTTTGGATGGCATGGCACGTAGCGAGATGTGATGATGTCCTTGGCTCCGTGCACTCCTCCGAGCATGCTCCGGCGGCTTTGAGCCTCTTGCGCAGAGGAACACGAATGCTGCCGCACTGGTTACTAGCTTGCACTACCGACCCTTGATCTCGACGCGGATGGCGCCGGCCGCCGTTGTGGCCAGCATTCCGAGTTGAAAGTTGCGGACTTCTTTATTCGAAAGCTTGAGTTTACGATTTTGATTTACTTTTCGAGCTTAAGGTTTGTGAAATGGGGTCATTAATTTACAGAACGGCAGCCTATCAGCCATGCAGCTTCTGTTTCAGTTTGTCCATGCAAATTCTCCAAGCGCAGGCCCGGTGAGAAAACGAAAGCCGTTCGGCGACACAATTGACGAGTTCGCCATATTCACACGTGGAAGGAAAGACAAGCACTGCAGTTTCTCCATCATTGTTGCGTATACATGCGCCAACTTATTACTTGCAGATAACTCCATCTAAAAACTGTATCTAACATGCATGGAAAAGCGCCAAAAACGTCCATGGCTGCTCCTTTGCGCGGTCGTTCTGGGACGCCATCGGCGTCGAGCCCCAGCCGGATACTTCAGCGCGCACGCCGTGGCGCCTCCGATGGCCGGCGTCCACGCCGGTACAGCACCGAGACAGCCTCACCCTCCTCTGCTTGTGGCAATTGTGGAAGCACAGGAATGAGGTCGTGTTCCGGGAAGCCGTTCCCTGCCTGCCCCGGCTGCTCCACAACTGCAGGGAAGAAGCCGCTCTTTGGCGATGCCGCCTAAAGCGTGAAGAAGCGATGATCAGTTCGTCTTGGTGTTCACTATTTAACCCCATGTAGCAAATTCTTTATCTCTCGCCTTGTTTCAACTACTTTGTAACTCAGACCGGGCCGTCGGGGGCCATATTATTCATGCAAATGGAATTCAGGTGGGGAGTTCTCCTCCCCCCCGTCGACTTTCAAAAAAAAAACAAAAAAAAACTCTTCTGCCGACAGAGCCCTCTGCAGCTCCTGTTACTTCTGTACACAAATGGATGCATGCCATGCTCGCATCAGCTGGTGCTAGTCCTGAACTCCTGACTGCCACTGTTGGAAGTGCTGTCTCGTGGTGACAGCGAGCTGAGGCTGCTCGACAGCTCGGGCTCCCTTGTCCGGACGCTCCCTTCAGCAGATTCGTCGGACTGCTGCTCCTCTCCTTCAGGTGAATCTGCGAATATAAAGGTGAATGAGTCTTGGTAGAAACAGAACATGGCACTTCGCAGTGAAGGGAGAAACACTATGGAAAAGAGTTTCAGAGAGGACGAGCATAACATACCAAAGAGAGATTTGACGCTGGGTCTCTTTGCCTTTTCCTTCTTTTTGAGCTCAGCTGTGCAGGTTGCAACAGATAAGAAACCAATATGGTCAACGTGAAGACTTGCTATGGAAAAGTTTTATGTAAATTCTACGCACTTCTGACGTGATGAAACGTGATTGGTTGCATGATTCTGAATTGGCATAATTAAAGGAGGTATTTGCTATAAATCCACTCACACATCAGCAACACTTGCAATAAATTCAATAACATGGTTATCATTTTGTAAGAATCTTATTAAACTTTAAGTAGACATAGCATTACTCCATTAGATGTGACCAAGTTAATTTGAAGTACTGTTTGCTTTTAGATCCTTTTGATGTTACCATCTCTACATTTCCAACTTCTTGGGTTTTACCTACCCTAAAGTATAAGGTCACAATGCATATGAGTTGTGAAGAGAAACAGAAAAGTACAGTACCCATTCCAGGGACATCGTGATCATTCACAAGTTCAAAGTTCTTGTACGTGTAGCCCACAAAATTCAAATCCTTTGAAGAAAGCATCTGGAAGGGAAATTTCGAGAAATAACATTTAAAGATGTGAATAAATGATGCTGGCAGCTGATAGGCTCACAATATGTAAATGTACGATTACCTTTCTCCATGGACCCGTCTTTGCTGAACACTGAGCAGAGTCCGAGGACTGCGAATTCAACACACAACGATAACTTTTTCGTCTAATTCCTGGCAACGGAGAAACATATTTCTTATCATATAAGAGCAGTTACCTCTTCAAATTTCTCAAAGTTCTGAGTATCCAACTCGTCCGTGACTTGAGGTAGATAAGCAGCTTCTATTTCGTATAGTTTGTCCCACTCTACTTCATTAAACCAGGAATGCTCCTAGAATCACACATGGAAAGAACTATGAGCGAAAATTCAGTAGTATCAATTTGGAAAACAATTTGTTTTGGGGCCTGTTGCAAGGCATACTTAACAAACGCATGACAACCTTTATTTCCTCTGCTCCTTTTGTGCCGAGGCGCTGGTCGACATTGCATAGTAGTTTACTTATAAGATCTTTGGCATCAGCTGTCAGTCTTGCTTCTTCAGGAAATTTCAAATGTGTTCTCCAGTTAACTATCTGTTACAACATACATAGGCATGATGTAAGAAAATGACATGAACAAAACTAGAGATACCCGAAATCGGTTAAATTTGGAAGATGATAATGATCCAATCAAAAAAATATCATGACGATATTCATATCAAAACTAAAATCCCATGATGCATTACCTTTCTGCAGGTTGTCATAGGCTCGTCTGAATAAAATGGAGGATAACCCACAAGCATTTCATACATGATGGCTCCAAGGGACCACCTAAAAAGTCGGAAATTATTTTATTCTAATGTAAATTTAGTAGGTCCAATGGCACAAGCAATACTGCAAGTGATGCTTATTGCTTACCAATCGCACTCCATTCCATAGCCTTTCTTCAGGAGAACTTCTGGAGCAATGTAGTCTGGTGTACCAACAGTTGAGTAAGCCTGCAATAATTTTATTTTGAAGACGGTATCACTGAACAGATAACTAAACATCAACTGGTAAACTATTATTAATACAGTTACAAATGATGACTGGAATATCACGTTAGTTACTGACCAAAGTTCTTCTATTCTTTTGCCAGTGCTCCAACTGTTCTTGCTGCGAACGCTTTGGCATAGACTGCTGCCTCCCGTCACCATGTGAAGATCCTGTTTTTGTAGGTGTGACATCCTTTTCATTCAGGTCTGGGAAGTTGGAACAGTCTAGTGGTTTGCATAGTCCAAAATCTGACAATCTCAAGTGACCATATTTATCCAGTAGCAGATTATCAGGCTTGATATCTCTGAAATTTCAAGCACTGAACTCATCAGAACACCATAGTAACCGTGCGGAACACGTCTGCTCTTACTCGCATACCTGTGGATGTAGTTGTGCTTGTGGATCGCTTCTATCGCAAGAACCGTCTCGCCGACATAGAACCTGGCCTCATCTTCAGTCAGCGTGTCTTTCCTCATGAGCAATGTCATCATATCACCTCCGGGGAGGTACTCCATGATAAGGTACAGATACTCACTGTCTTGGAATGAGCAGTATAGTTTGACAATACAGTGATGATCCACTTCAGCGAGAAGATTTCTTTCAGCTCTCACATGCTCAACCTGTACAAATTCGGAGAAGGAACAGCGGGCATAAACATTAATTCGGAATGCGATCAGAGCATAGCGAGCAATACGGCCATACCTGACCTCGACGAAGCATTTCTGACTTTTTAAGCTTCTTCATTGCATAGACATTTCCTGTGGCCTTCTCTCTGCAGACTCTGACCTAAAGAAAACAATTCCGTCAACCGAAAAAAAATCAAGAATAGCAAGATACAAACTGATAGCTTATCTCTATTTGCATATATGTTTTACCTCTCCAAATGCCCCCTTGCCTATCATTGTCAGCAAGTCAAAATCATCAACGCTCATTTTATGCCTCTGCAAACGCATGTATTCTGTCTCTCTCTTCTCAAATTGCTTCAGGATGTTGTGTTGTTCCTCTTCCGACACATTGGCATCTTCTAATTTCTTTTCTAGACTACACCGTCTGCATGGAAATAATGCTATGAGTTAAGATATCATCAACCATGATAAAACATAACAAAAGCAAAATGGTCAGGCGACAGCATGCAGAAACTTGAGTATGCGATCATAATCTGAACACAAAACTATCGTTATGTTAAGAAGCTTATGAAAAGAATTTATCCTGATTATACACATTGCACTTTATTTATGCCAACTTATCTTTTCCCTGGAACAAATTATTTTCTCATTTCCTATTAGAAAATCTGAAGGTTGTATGAAAACTAAGCCAAATTTTGAGATATACGCATTCACTTTTCCAAAAGAAATTGAAAACTGAGCCAATTTTAATTGCTGCCTATGAATGCAAAAATAAATTAATTGATCCTTACCTTTCTTTCCTGTCCTGCAGATGTTTCATTTGCTCCTTGTAGTGCTTCTCAATGTACTGCTTGGCTGCAGCAACCCTCTGCTTGGTAGCGCTAGAAGGCGCATCATCGCTCGATTCTTTGCCATTGGGAGGCAATTCTTTCTTCTTGCCAATGGATTTCTCTCTCGTTTGGAGCTTAGTGAACCAACTCCTCGCTGAATCCATAGCAAGAAAGAGAAGCAGCAGCAGAATCAATTGCGCTAACTATGATCACAACCAAATGCTATACACATTTGTCCATGCACAAACTGCATTCAAGAAACCATTTTATTTGAAGTACAGATGCAGTATGATCTACAACTACAAGTGAACCACCCGAAGTAAGAGAAGATTAGATTTTTTATTTATTATTACTTAAGCAAAGGTGAAATTTCGACCTACAATTTAGGCCCATCAATGTTAAAATATAGTCATCAAGTTTTAGGCAGTCGAAAAAGGTGGCAGAAGAGACCCGTGGATGGAGGCTCAACTGAGGGACATACTAAAAAAAGAGAGCAGAATGAGTGGTTGAGAGGAAGAGTTTTCATAGATTTTCTATGTATCTGCATACTGACAACCCATAATTATCATCAGAGAGGGAAGTGTTGTATGTAAATGAATCGAACAGAATAATGCCTCTGTGATTTTGCAGAGTATACTTAGAATATGCTCGCTACTATCATACAATTTTTCCCCCAATGAACAGATCCCAAATCGAAATTGCAGTCAACCACTGATGTGCACGAGCATAACATTGTATGACAAGCCTTGAGTGTTACCTAAATCTTTAGTTACAGTCACCAATAACTTGAACAACGCACAAAGCAATACCCAAGCTGTAAAGTGAAACTTGGTGAATATTAAGTTAACAATATTTGCCGCATTTGAAACAGTATTCTCAATATTTGGCACATAGTACACATTGAGGTCAGTGTGACTCTGTTTTCTGTTTGTGAAAAATGACAAATAACAAGGGACAAATAGTTACATCCAGCTTATCAGAGCTCCCTTTGTGCATTCAGGTGTCGATATGGGTAACAAGCTAACAGCACTCATGTAAATATTTATTCTCATGTAATATGAGCAGGAGTCATATCTCTACTCATACTTCGCCATTGAATCACCGAAAAGGTAGAGGCTTCAACAGGTCGAAGACAAGTCTTGTTCTGAGCTTGAGTTACACATTCTCCTTCTTTTTTCCAGATAAAAAGATTGTCAACCATAGATTGTGCACAAATGTCAAAATGCTGCCCATCCAGCCCCTGTGCCCTTTGTTTGTCCCGGCTCAGTTGATGAAGGTAAAGTTTTCTGGATATCATAGATGATTGAAATGTAAGGGCATGAAGAGGTGAGTGAGAAAAAAAAAACATAAAACAAAAGCCCATAGTTAATAAATATGGCATTTTGAGGTTGTTAAATATGATAATTCCATTAATAAGAATGTCAAACCTTATTAATATTTAAATAGTCTTATCTGACAGTTGACAGAAAAGGGATACTTTAGCAAGGTAACAAGATTAACCAGACCCAAGACAAAAATATCCGCATGCTTATGCATAAAGGATTTCATAATCACGAAGGACTGCACCATGAAATGGAAAGTTGCATGTGTAAGAAGTAATTCACCATTCTGGGCAACAAAACAAACGGGGGAGCTGAAAAGGTATCACTTCTTATCCGATATTAAAGGACAAGAGGACTAAACCAAAAAAAATCACCTTCATAGAAGAAAGATCGGAAAAAGGATCATTGTTTCGCTTAGCAGGTTCTTTTGGGTCCCTAGTTCCAGTATTCTTCCCAGAGTTCATCCTTGCAGCAGCAGGGTCATTAGGTGGAGGTGGAAGAGGAGACCGAAGCTTCCCAGCTGCACCTGGTGGTGGTGCAAGGAGCATGCTTGCTTTAGGTTTTGCGGTGGCCCCTCCAGACAAACCAGCAGATGAAAGCATGCCGCTTCCAGTTGTTGGCTTGTTTTTTACATTTATCCTAATGGTTTCACCTTCCTGAAACAGAAAAATTATTAAAACTTCGTCCATATACCAGAGATCATGCACATAAACACATTGATAGAGACAAGAGAAGGACATGACATGAACATACTCCAGTGTTAATCAAAACTTGTAACGAGTTTTTCTATAATATTATGATCCTGTATCATTCTCATCCTATAATGAGATATGGAAATTTTACAACATCAACTGCAAAAGGGGCAATATTCTCTTCCATGCTGAGTACTTCTTTTCTCGAACGCCATGCTGAGTACTAAAACAGGAACATTCAAGTTGACTAACGATAATTCAATGAAATATATTATGTTGTTTGCATACGCGTTATCCCATATAATCTACTTCCTTTTGCTTTGATATCATGGTGCGGATCAAGTCAATCTTTTCTGCTAGGCATCAAATGGAGGAGCACTCTGGACCAGTTGGTACCACAAAGTTACACAAGCCAGGACCCCTCTAACATAAGGCGTACTACAAAGAACAGGCTCATTGGTTGCATTACACGAGAACCGGATTAACTGCAAAACCTAACATCATCTCTGTTTACCCGAAAATGATGACCAGCATACTTGCTATGCTAATCGCAAATGCATTTTAGCATATCACTCGACAACCTATCCATCATTCCTTTACTGAACAAAACTAAGTACACATCGATGTACTCAATAAACTTTTTATGAACAGTCATTTCTTAATCAAAACAGCTACACTCTTGATCAATTCAACTACATCATAGCTGACAGATTAAAGAGAGAAAAAACGATGCCTTTCATTTTTACCTTGAGCCGGTGATTGACGGCCGGGTGTATATCAATCTGGCTGTCGTGGCTCTCCTCACCGGCGGTCTCCTTCTCCTGCTCCCTCTTGACGTACTTCTCGTGGTCCGACAGCGCGACGTTGAAGTCGAACGCCTCGTTGCGTTCGTTGAAGCCGAGGCCGACGAAGGCATGCTTCCCCCTGCCGTCCTCGATGCGGAGCACGAAGTAGCGGGAGGAGTCGAGCACGGTCTCGACGGCGCTCTCCCTCTGGCCCGGGAGCACGAAGCAGGCGGCGAAGAGCTCCCCGGTGGCCGGGTCCTCGAGCCGGATCTCGCAGCGGTCGCCGCAGGACACCACGCGGAGCCGGCCCGACCAGATCTTGTCCGACTGCAGCCACTCGCCGCACTTGTAGCCGCCGCTGGTGGTGCGGGGCGGGATCTTGTACACCGACACCTCGCGCACCACCAGCAGCGTGTGCTCAAAGGCCTCCTCCTCCTCGGGAAGCGATGACGCCATGATCCCGCGTCCTCCCTCAACTCAGTGGTTCCTCACTGATACAAGCCAAGAACAGACAATGGTCACTAGATTGGACTGCAACAAGATGAAATGAAACAGCCGAGATCTGAATCACCTCAGGATCGATCTGATTCCTTCAGATTTTTGGCGTTTGGGGTTTGGATTGGGGTTCTTGAGAAGAGGAAGAAAGGTGGAGGACAAGACGTGGGATCGAAGGATGGAAGGTGCGGTGCGGCCGTGCGGGGACGAATGCAGAAATCAGAATGTCACATTTACGATATGGACCTCTGCTTGGCCTATTTTTCTGTTGCACGGTCACTTTGCTCTCTCTGTTCTGTTTTCTCTGTTGCACGGTCACTTTGCTCTCTCTGTTTTCTCTGCTGCACGGTCAGTTTGCGCTCTGTTTTCTTTCTTTTGGAAATGGTTTTATTCTCTCTAGAAGAAATATTTCGGCCCGGAGGTGGGCATAAGCATCCCAACCGATGAGGGTCCGATGAGGGTGGAGGGTCTCCATTGGAAGTCGTGTAATTTCTATGAGGTATAAGGGAACATGATCATATTCCAAGTGGTAACAGATTTAGAGTTTGTTCGTTTGTTTAGGACTAAATTTAGTCCTGTAAAATCTTGTCATTTAGGAGTATTAAATAAGAGAAATTTTATGGTGCTTGAAGTTAATTGTAACCGTTCGTTCGGCTAGATCTAACGGTTAAAAATAGGGAGAAACTTAATGAAAGAAACTTCAAATTGTGGATCCATGCCAAAAATTGATGGGCCAAGTACTAGTATTTTCTTTTTAAAGAAAAAACGATAAAGGGTAGCTTAGTATTTTCAGTTCGACAAAGCACACACAACATCAGCGGCGGCTTCCCTCCTCATCCTCCGCCGCCGCGAGTGTGCCAGGCTCGGAGCCTCGTGCAGCAGGAACATGGACTGCCTGGCTTCCGCCGAATTCGATCGGAGCGATGGAGTCGTTGCTGCTTGATGCTTCGCCGTAAGTTCAGGACAGGGGACAGATGCTTCGTCCTCGTCTCCAGACATCGCCGATGATTAAGCTCAGTCCTTAAGGCCTGTTGGACCAACGCCCAGCAAGCAATGAAATTTAAATCAAGTTCAGAAACATTGTTGTGAAGATTTTAGCTGTATTCAGTTGAAAATTGAATCGTTGGTAGACCGGTTATAATGTCAATTGGACTAAACAATAAAGATCATCATGTATCCTTCGCAGCAACGACTAAACAATCGACAAACGACGTTGGGTGGATTACGTTCGGGCAGTCCAGACGAGGTGAGGCGACGCAGCCTCAGGGCAGAGACACGTGCATCGACGACAAACAGGGGTAGCGACGGCGGTGTTTGCAACCGTGGAACGGACACACACGAGGTGGAAGATGAATTAAGCAAGTAACAATTGCAAGAGTACCCCTGCTTACATTAGATTGAAATCCTAAACAGCTTTTTGTAAATAAACGGGTGATAATAATTGGTAGGACAGGAACCGCATGTTCCTTCCAAGCACTGTAGAAAACCTCATTAAATAAAATCTAATTACAAAACTAATTACAGAACCTTTAGGTTAATTCACGAGACGAATCTAACGAGGGTAATTAATCATGATTAGACGATGGTTACTGTAGCAAAACGTATATTAATTAGACTCATTAGATACATCTCGTAAATTAACACCCATCTATCAAAAAACAAATGTAATTAGACTTTATTTAATAATTTTAAATCGTAAAATTCTTTTTGATATGACAGAAACTAAATTTAAGAGTAGAGAAAACGAAAAGGGCCTAACTACTAGTCGGAGAGATGAGCCATGATCCGCTGCACTCACTGGGAATGCAGCTTCTTGCTGTGGCTATAGAAAAAAAAAATCATAGCAAGCATTTGCAGCGCAAAAGAGTGCAAGCCAATCACATGTGTGATTTATCTAAATTCCATGGTTCGGCAAGACAAGCAACTCTAAATTGCATTTATGAGATTTCTTTCTGCAACAAGTTTGAAAATGTTTTGTCCAATGTTTTAAGATGTTCCAGATTTAACTTGTTTGACATCCAATTACGTGTGTTTTGTTTAAAAGATTAATTAGAATTATTTTGGTTAGGTATGATTTTAACAAAATCCGCATGAAAAGATTGTAATACAGTGATACATGTATTTATGTATGTATCATTAACATTGTTCAAATTTCCACTTACAATTTGTGGGGGGCATTCATTTCAGAGAATAGCACGATTATCTCCAAAAGTGGGCTCAACCGATGGTGTGAGTATATCTTCCCCTTTTTTGTTTACAATTCCTTACTTAGTTTAGCACATCATTTGTATAAATGTGTTTGAAAGTGGAGAGGTATTTTTAGACACTTGGAATTATCTGGATCCGAACAAAGGTCTGGTTGGGATATGCGAAAATCGAAAACTCTGAGGATACTTGCGCATAAATATAGCACCCATCTCCAATTTATCGCATAAGCCAAATCCCATTTTCTTGTCCTTGACCGGTCCTGCTCGTGGTCACCCCTTTCTGCATCATGAAGCGTACTTGTTCCCTTTCTTTATGCCTGCGCCGAATTTTGCACGGCAGCAGCACATGTTGCCGATAAACTTGGTTGCCGCACGCGGGACTAGCATGCAACTTTTGACCCAATTCGTTCATGCACGGCTGCGGTACTATGATTTTTATTTTCGTAACCTGAACAAAGGTGACATTTTTGCTGCTCTCTGGTAATGTGTGCGCTACTTCGTCTGAATAGTGATAAATTTATGCCTCTTCTTTTAGAAACGCATGCGAAGTTTATGTTCAAAATGATCTGTCTGGGAGACTGCGAGGCCGCCGAACACAAAAAATGTTGCCGGGAGGACAAATCAGCTTGGTGAAAATTTAGCAGTGGGAGTCGCAACATGTGAAGATGCATGACCAGGTGCAATGTTGAGCATACATACGTTGCTCAAAGATAAAGGTTCCACCCTTTCCCTCCAAGCAGGGAAAAGGGAACTTGAGCACCGGCAGGTTGCCAGCAGTCTAGCACAACTGCCGCAAGCCATTAACATAGTACTACAATACTAGGGATCATTTAACTGATCACATATGACAAAGGGCGTGTTCGGCGTTTTAGAGTCTAAAATTTAGAGGGGTTTAAACAAAAAGAATCTTGTCTTAAATAAAGTTTAATTACAAAACTAACTGCAGAACCTTCCCTCTAAATCACGAGACGAATTTAACGAGGGTAGTGAAGCCGTGATTAGACGATATTTACTGTAGCATCACTGTAGCAAAACATAGATTAATTAGGCTCATTAGATTCGTCTCGTAAAGATGTACCCATCTGTAAAAAGGTTTTGTCATTAGACTTTATTTAATACTCCTAAATAATAAGATTCTCTTTAGAGCTAAATTTTAGAGGGGTCTAAACAGGTGCAACGAACACACCCAAAATGTAGTGAAGAGAATCATATCTTCTCCATTGGTAGCAAACTTCAGTCTTCATCTACTGAGCCTCAGAGGCTCCAAAAGATGTACTAGACAGTCAACACAGGAGCCTTCTCGATTTAGAAATCCAGTTCAACACTAATAGGGATGTAGAACCACAAAATGGTAAAGCTATCGTTCTCTGAGAGACGAAGTACTGGAACTAAGAGTTGTCTCTTGGCCTAAAGTTCAAAGAACACTGGCACTCCAACTATCTCACTAGCGCTTCTCTTTAGTTTTCCTGTACTGCATTGGAATTCCGAAGGCACATGTGGATGGTGGAATTGTTCTCAACCTTGTACATCCGAAGAGTATCCCCAAGAGACAGAACCCGCCCCCGATACTGTAGATAGAAGACACCTCCCCTAACCGGCAGCCTTTCTTCAATTTTCTTCATGACTTCATTTGTTGTGTCACATGTCTTCATTGACATGGTTAGTGTCTTCCCTTCACATGTCCTGACGAAGAACTGCACATTCCGATACAACACGAACAAGTCATTGTTTCTGACATGCAGATTTTGCAATGTTTCAGAGTCTTCAAGTGCAACAACACCACCAAGTTGAGTTCGCCCAAGTATCTGTCTGCCTGCAGGTAAACCCTCTAAACTTTCAATCATCAACTTGACATTACCAACAGTGTACCAGCATTTGACATCAAGATCCACAGTTCTTTCACCATCAACATCGACAGAGACACGCAGGTTGGTATTTGGGCAAACCAGAACATACAGCGTTTGGCCATTGCTCAAACCATAATGACTCAACATATTGTGGTCCTCAAGCTGTCCACCTGCATGTATCAGCGTTTGTTCACCAGGAGGAATTCCACACTCCTCTTTGATAGCTGCCTTGACATCAGCAACACTCTGGGATTTCTTCACATTGAGCTTGATGATCTTTCCAACCGAGGGGATACTGACAGATATTTGCATCCCATCAGTTACATACAGATCGACAGAAGAGTTTGCCAGGATGCTGTAATCAGAGAGCATGTTGTCATTCTCCAAGTGATTTCCAGCAAAAAAGAGTGTTTGCTGACTCTTGTCAATCCCCTCGATGACACCAATTTTAGACTTAATCTGATCCACCGTATCAGTTCCCTTCACATCAAGTGCTACTGTTTTCATCACCTTAACATAGATCTGCAGAAATAGAGGCACTACCAAATTACTGAGTAAACATTAATTACTTAAAAAATATAAATGGATCCAAATTTGGAATGGAAGAGCAGTTGAACAATTATGAAGCATAACAAGCAAAAAAGAAGGGCAGGTTCTGCTAGTACCAAATGTAAAACCTCAATTCCAACCTTGTGTTAATCTCTACTTTGCTTCGTAACATAAAAGAAATAATTAATGCCAGAGCAATTCGTAAGTATTCCACATGCAGACGACACATAAGGGCTACAGAAGTTGCATGAACTGACCAAAGTAGACAGCTCACAGGAGCAAGGAACACACTATAATGAATTGGCTAGATTTCCATCTTCCAAGAAGCGTCATTGGACATTGATCAAAGGTTCTCAACAGTTAGTTCTCACACAGCAACAACAAAATAAGCAGCCCATCACTAGCTGATGACCCGGTTCAGATGAAGCATAGTTGCCCTGATCATCATCAGGGCCTAAAATTGGAAACATTATAGAATTTCTAGTGACAGGCTTCTTGCTTTCTTTCCAAATTAATAAGTACATTTAGAATTGTTTTCATTTCTCTCTGATAAGCGCCTTCAGCTATAATTAAAAAAATATATAAAAACTCTACTCCTCCAGAATTATTTTACCTCTCAACCAGGTTAAACCTTGCCTTCAAGATTAGTATTAATTCCTTGCAAGACGTACCAAATCGCAATAAACAAGCTGCCCATTACTTGCACAATCTGATGACCCGGTTCAGATGAAGCATAGTTGCCCTGATCCATATGGATCAGAGCCCAGAATTTAGAAACATTATTAGCATTTAAGTGACGGGCTTCTTTCTTTCCTTCCTTCAAATCGAAAAGTGCATATAGACTAGTTTTCATTCCTCTCTGATAAGCACATCCAGTTTTAGGGGGAAAAAATAATCTAAAACCACTAATACGCTACTCCAGAATCCATCACCCCCCCCCCCCCCCCCCCCCCAAAAAAAAAAATCTTGTTAACCAGATTAAATCTTTCCTAGCACTAGTTCCTTGCAAAACGTGCCACATAGCAATAAACAAAGACTCGAGGAACACCGACTTGGTGCGCCATAAAATTTTGCACAAAACCCCAGGCGCCCGGGTCCGTACGTCATCTCGGAATCGATCGGGCCGGGAACTCGATACCCCTACCCTCGAGCGCGATCACCACGCCACATCGAAACCCCCATTCGATTCTGCAAGAGGACGCCGCCCGGCGACTCGCATTTCGGATGATCGGAACGAGCTAGGTTTAACGACGAGCCCAACCGAGAAGAAGCTGGGGACGCGGAGGGGAGAGCGCGAATCGAACCTTGTAGTGGGGCGATTGCTGCTGCTGCTGCTGGTGGCGGCTCGAGTCCATGGTCCGCCGCGTCGGCACGTCCCCTCCGCCGCCGTCTGGTGGGTCAGCGTCGTCTCTCTCCCAAGTCCCCACCGTCTCCTCCTCTTCCACTCCGTCAGTTCGACGCGTGGGGTGAGATTAATGCGGAGGTGCCTGTGGCAGTGTGTGGCTTCACTGATGAAGGGATTCGGGCTTCAACAAATCCGGGGGCAGTGCCAGTGGGCCTAGAAAGCCTGGCTTTATATGGACTGAAAACCATCATCACCAGGCTGAGTAGTTTGGAAATGGAGTATTGGGCCAGACCTCATCGTAAAGTTCTGTAGCTTAACAACTAGCAATACATTTCTCAAAAGAAAAAAAAACTAGCAATACATTTTCAGACTAGGCCCGATTCATCTTCGACTCGATGCACAATGTTTTCCATAGTTTTTTTTCTTTTTGCGAATCTTTCCTAGTTTACTTCGATGGCAAAAGCCTGAATATCCAGCAGAGGACAGCGACCAATATGTTTGAAATTAGTGCAATACAGAAAAAGGTTTTAAATATTTCTGTTCTGAGCATTCCGTTAAAGCGTTTACTATAGTCTATGATTCTGTTGGAATGTGATGCCATGAGCCATGGATTTGATAGCTGCTACAAGTGAAGCAGCATAGCACTGTAGTACCCAGGTTTAGGTACATCAGTTGGAAGACTTAGGGGCTGTTTGGATCGTGTCCTCACTTTGCCACGCCAAGTTTGGCGCGCCGT
This sequence comes from Eragrostis curvula, assembly GCA_007726485.1. Taxonomy (NCBI): domain Eukaryota; kingdom Viridiplantae; phylum Streptophyta; class Magnoliopsida; order Poales; family Poaceae; genus Eragrostis; species Eragrostis curvula. The sequence continues at coordinate 35,438 of RWGY01000350.1, read as the reverse complement.
AGAGGGCTTTCGTTTGCTTCACTACCGAACCAGCGGCATGCCTCTCTTCAACAACTGCAGCGCAATTCATTTTTCCGCCAAAGGTCGCCGAAAGCTCGGCGGCCGTTTCACTCGCCACACTTGCGGCGCCGCCGCAGCTGTGGTATGGCAGCATGCGGTACTACTCCAAACAGACCCTTACCAACGTTAAAGTCATTTTACGGGTCACAGCGAGAAGTTACAATGAAGGGAAACATAGAAGAATGGTCTCTTCGCTAGGAAACTTCATAATTCAGCTACTGTGCCTTAGGGGCTACAAAAGTACTACCAGGCAGGCAACATAAGGCCTTGCCCAATCACAAGTCAGAAATCCAGTTCACCGCTAGAAATGGTAAAGATGAAGCAACTAAGTGTTGTTTTTTGGCCTGAAGCATAAAGGACGAGGTAAGTAGATCCCTAGCGCTTCTTTTTCGCTTCCTCCACTTCCCAATAATTCCGATGACGGATATCGACAGTGGAATTTCTTTCAACCTTTGACTTCTGAAGGGTATCCCCAGGAGATAGAACTCGCCCCCTGTACTGGAGATAGTAGACATCTTTCTTAATCTGCAGCCTTTCTTCAAGTTTCTTCATGAGTTCATTTACTGAGTCACATGCCCTCATCGACATTGTTAGCGTCCTCCCTGCCCATGTCTTGATGAAGAACTGGAAGCTTTGATATAACATGAGGACGTCATTGTTTCTGACCTGCTGATTCTGCAGTGTTTCAGTGTCTCTGAGTGCTTCAATACCCCCAGGTTTAGTATGCATGAGTATCTGTGTGCCTGCAGGTAAACCCTCTAAATTTTCAATCATCAACTTGACATCAGCAACGGTATACCAGCATTTGACATCAAGATTCAGTATTCTTTGATCCTCAACATTGACAGATATGCGCAGCTTATCAGTGGGGCGAACCAGAAGATGCAATGTTTGGCCATCGGTTAAACCACACTGACTTAATATTTGGTGGTCCTCAAGCTGCTGACCAGCATACATCAGGATTTGTTCATCACGAGGAATACCTGCCTTCTCTTCGATAGCTCCCTTGACATCAGCAAAACTCTGGGACTTTCGCATTGTGAGCTTCATGTTATCTCGAACCGAGGGGATCTTGACATATATTTGTATCCCATCAGTTACATAGAGGTCGACAGAAGAATTCATCATGATGTTGTAATCAGCAAGCCTGTTGTGATTCTCCAAGTGACTTCCAGCAAAAAAGAGCGCTTGCTGGTTGTTCTCGATCCCCTCAATGGCTCTGATTTTAGACTTTATCTGATCAATGGTATCAGTGCACTTGACATCAAGTGCTACTGTTTTTGTCATCTTGACAAAGATCTGCACACAAGATGGTGGAAATACTAAATAAGTAACCATCTTCTAACAAATAGCATAGTAAAAACTATAAACTTTATTCTATTGTTATAAATGCATTAAATGTTGCAAAAAAAGGAAACATTTAAACAAGAATGATAGTGGAGAATGGAGAAGACAAAGAATAAAAACAGATCTAATAAGCACCGCGTGCAAACTTCAATCAATCCATGTGGGAAAGTGCAAGCACATAACATTCGAAAATTTGTTTCGCTACTTTGCTTCCCACTGTGACAGCATCAGTTATTATGCAAGCGACTCGTAATCAGGATGCCTGAGACAAGTGTTGATAAATTAACATGCTGATGCCTGATGACACATCCAGTAGGTTAGTAAATTGACCACAGTAGATATTTGAGCATGGGATAAGGATTTGTAAAGTATTAATCATCCGCTAAAAAAAAAATCTTCCCCTGAAAAAGGTACTATTAACCAGAGTACTAAAATTCAAGCAGGAGGCCCGAGGCCTCAGGCAATATTTTTTATTCATAAAGCCCTGATCGTCATTTAATTAAGCTTTCTAAAATGTCACAGATCATGAAGATGATCAAAGCTTACATTTGAAATAATTTTCTTTCCCATATCCTCGTATCCTAACATCACTCTTAATACACAACTATGTTTTATTCTAGAGGAAAATTTTCCCTCGAATCCTATCAAACAGATTTGCAAAGACACCTCAATATGCAATCCATACCATCGATACACTGGACCTCAATATTCTTGTAACATGTACAGCCCCGTGATCACCAGCGAGTCGACAAAGAACCCACATTGGTAGGACAAAAGTATACACAAAACGCCCTACGCCGTCATCTTGGAACCGATCGATCAGGGCACTACTCATCTTGGAACCAATCGATCGGGGCAGAAACTTCACATCGATCGATCAAACTACTCATCTTGGAACCGATCGATCAGGGCCCTAACTGAGCCTAGCCTAGGTTTACGACGGGTGCAGAAAACGGGAGGGAGCCCAAACCCAACCTTGTAGTGGGGCTGCTGCTGCTGCGCCTGGGGCGAGTCCATGGCCCGCCGCTTCATCCGCCGCCTCCGCCGCCGCCGGTTCGGTGCGGAGCGGATCAGCAGAAGAAGCGGAATCGTTTCTTCGTGTCCCTCCCCTCTCCCCTTCCCTGTCTAGTGATGATCTTCTCGGCTTTTCCGTTCCCAACTGCCGCCAGCCCACGGGTAAATGCGGGAGGGGTTTAGGGGGAATTTTTTTTATATTTAATCGAATTTTTTAATATATTTTTATTAATAACCGCACATTTCTAAAATTTACAAAAGTAGTCACCTAATCGCCCTACCGGTGGGCGATTAGGAATTATCGCCTCTCCAACGGGCGACTGGACGCCTATGTGGGACCATCTGCTAAGCCAGGAAGACCAGTCGCCGATTCAGCGGGCGACAAGACCTCGATCAGCCTCAGTCGTTCATCCATTGGGCGACAAGATCTGTGGTGGGACCCAGTCGCCCAGTGAGAGGGCGACAAGGGCTAACACACTTTGTCTTGATGCGCTCTCGTTAGCTTGCGCGCTAGTATCTGTCTACTATGCTGAGTTGCTTAATAGAAAAATATTTTCTCTCCACATTGATATTTGGACGGCACGCAGGTCTCATAGTCTTGGATGCGTGCATTCATTAGGTACGTACTCCTAACAGTCATGCTTACAATTTTGTTGTGTACAAAAATAGTAGCACATCCGTTCAATCAAATCGTATGGTCTTTTTTTCGTTGCACCTTTCTCCTGCTTATCCGTTGACTCGTGTATGGACAGTCTATATTGGAGGCTCAGGCTTAAGCATTGAGCACCTAACCATGCAGCAACGTGGAAGGTTCCAAACCACCTATTCTTGCAGTTTAATATATGAATCTGAAACTCTGGCAGAAGCGAGACAGTATTGTGCCATAAGTCTGGCTCTCGCCCGCCCAACAGGTGATTGGGCTCTTGTCGCCCATTTGCCTGGGGACAAGCCTACATGGCATTCACTGTGGGCCCCACCGTAAGCTTGTCGCCCTATATAGAGGCGATTAGCACGTAGTCGCCTTTTTAACGGGCGATAAGCTCTAATCGCCTTTTTAGTGGGCGATTAGGAGACTACTTTTGTAAAATTCGAAAATGCCCGGTTATTAATAAAAAATTCGATTAAAAATAAAAAAAATTCGGTTTAGGGGGCTCACTGCGTCTGCGCTGATAAGGGGATACGGGCTTGAGAGAATACGGCGCTGGGCCTAAATTAGAAAGCCTGGCTTTATTTCTTGGAAAAGAGGCCCATTAGAAAAGGAATGTCTGCTACCGAAAACGTTAGCAGGCCGGGCTCCCAATGCCTAAGCAAATCCCACGTATGGATCAACTTTCTCCTAAAAAAACAAACAAAAAACATATGGATCCACTTGGAGGCCTATAAAAATGGATCATCTTGGTCCGAAAGAAATGGTAGAATCATCATGGCCGAAGGAAACATTCCTTTGGAGGGAACATGGTTGGTGACCAATCACCTTCATCGCAGCCATTCCCTGGGATCCATGAATCCATCCATCCTTCCCGTGGTGGGCAGTCTGTTAAATGCGACAAATATCAAGGGGAACACGACGCGCGCAACTCCAGGAGCCATGGACCATCCACCGCACCGGCCGATGCTCATGGCGCCGGCCGGATAGTTTGGATCCACCCACCCACCCCCGGTTTCTCCTCTCACCTGCGATCAACGCACACAGTTCTTCTTCACCGCCTCGCATCTCAGTGCATGCGTCCGGCCTCCCTCTGTGCCCCTGGACCATGGGCCAACAGATTAATGGCGCGGCCATAACGTGTAGTACCACATGTGCATGCATATATGCAGATTCTTTCTCGGCCTCCCCTGTCTGAATCTGAACCTGCAGCCGAGCTACCACTATGGAAAAGCTACGCAGGGCCTTCAATTCGATTCCTCCCTTCAATGCGATTCAGTGTGTTGATCCCCACACGGTGCTTTCTCGGCATGGCGTTCGAGTGCTCACACTGGCAAAAACTATGGGAGGCCGCCACTGGGATTCAGCCAGTCTGGTACGTATCCACGGGGCCTGGCCTCAATAGTCTGATTGGGAGGAATCAATGCAGTACGTACAAAGATGCTGTGTCTGTATTTGTGCAACAACAGTGCGGAATTGAATCATCGACGTTGCGGAATGCAACAACGTGAAAAGAACCGGTGTATAATTTGCACAGTTCTGGATCGTTTTCCGTCTGGCAGACATGATCAACGACAGTAACGTTTGCTGAAATCACTCCGGCGAGAGTTGCACGTAGCCATCGGAGCGGAGAAGCTACCCATCCATCATCCATGTCCATGAGCAGTCAGCCATACGATCCGAAGCGACGAGTGAAGGAGGCCGTTGCGTCGTCGTTGCATGCCTGCATCGACACGGTTCCACGTGACTTCTCCGCGCGTGGCACCTGACGAATAGTCGGTCAGGGCCAGGCGGCCAGCCAACGCCAGGAGCGGTGGAGCAGGGAAACACACGCATCAGCAACCTAATTGCAGGTTAAAGGCAGCATCAGCCATCGACAACCATCAAACATGTGCCGTCAGTTTTCAGTGAGGGTATGGACGGTTTCCCGTATTCGAAGCAAAGCCTCCCAAAGAGATGTGGCTTCCAGAGTCCAGACCCGTTTTCCGGCGAACCGAAAGCCCCTCAAGTACTAGAAGCCCAAAGTCACGTCATATCGCTCTTTCCAGAAGGGAAAAAGAACACCATCAATCAGTAAAATCGTTAACTAGTAAAATCCAGACCAGATACAGGAGACGATTTGAAACAAGAACAGATTCTTAATGTGCCCTAGTACTGTCAACCGCAAGCAAGGTCGGGTGGTGCAGCTCGAAATGAAGCTTTCTACGGACACGGATCGTGCATTCGCCCTGTGGTGCATTGATGCTGCTTGGATGAAGGCCATGCTGAGCAGTACTGCCGATCATTCTCTTACGAGGGAAAACGGCGACGCCATTGGTCGTTTCGTCGCCGGGTACCAAAGGACGGATAGATGCAGCCTGCCGATGCCCATGCACTGTTTCAGCCTTGCAGACAATTCATATCTGCTGGTGAGGTGATGAGTCACGTAGTTAATGATATGTTCGTACACGCACTGAGTTCTGAAGCAGCTTTATAGCCGGCAATGGTGAGTGAAGGTGAAATGCAGCGCAGGAATTTAAAGAGAGACTCGAAAGAAAGTTTTCAAGAGGTTTGAGAATATAATTATTCTCCTCCAAAATGCTATGGAGGAAACCATTTCATGAGAATTCAATGATTTTGTTGGGAAAAAAAATCCTTGTACTGCAAAGGCTTCCACAGGAAAATTTTCTATAGGGTTTGAATCCTCCAAAATTCCTATTCCTTTCCTCTATTCCAGAGGAGGTCTTAGGTTTCTCCTGAATTAAACTTTTGTAATTAACTTTGTTATCGATGTCTAACAAGCTACTATTATATTGATTCATAGCATGAGGCTGATGTAGTTAGATTCACCATGGAAATTACATTCATACAACTATATAACTCTTGTAGTCTAAAATAATAATTCCTCACTCAAGTCATTAACACCCTCGTGGGTGTACGGAAGAAGAAATTTCACTAGTATCTTTCGTTTGAAAAGAGGTATTTGAACTCCTATATCACAGAGTTCTTTTTTTTTTTGAGTGGACTATATCACAGAGTTTCACTGGCACCAAAAGGTTTTTTCTCAAAACACGTCTGGAACCAGAATAGGCTGCAAGAAGGAAAAGACGATCTATCTTATAGTCAATTGAAGTGTAGTAAGTCCAGTGAAAACTTGGTAGATTGACTGAAATCGACGTCAATTGAAGTGTAGTAAATCCGATCAGCAAAGAGCAACGAGTAAAAACAGCCACGCACTCTCCTATGGCAATGAACAGAGTCGATCGAGCATCCATATCTGGTTAGAATCTGGTCATTTTCCCAACGCTCTCGATAATTCTCCAAATCCGAGCGGACAAGAACGAAACGGATGATATTCAGAGGGGAAAAAATAATGTCTGTGTTGTATTGACAAGACCACGCACACGTACTTGCGTAGCCCACCATTGGTTCCTCCTCATTAGACTTTTCTAAAATTGTTTCCTCTCGTTTCTCAAGGTTTCCAGGCTTCCGGCACTCGAGAGCTTGTTGGCCCTGTAGACTGGTGTAACCGAATCTTAATTTTTCATGTCTTTTTCAGCATGAAGATAGACGTCGCAGACCATGCATCTTTTAGATATAGTACTATATGACCTGGAGTGATTTTTTAGTATGCTTTTTAAAAATATATAAGCCTGCCTGCAAAGTACAGCATAAAAAAACTAAGCTAAAAAACAAAAGAGAATCGACTTTTGCTCTTTGCTCTCGTTGCTCTTTGGGCGAAACAGGCAGGCAGGCAGGCAGGCTGCGACGCTCTTTGCTCTCGACTGGCCTACCCGTCCAGCAGAATCCGGTGGGTGTGACAGCCAAAGACGGTACGTAAACTAGCCAGCATGCGACACGACCTCCCGCGGCGCAAGGCGTGGCGTCGCCGAGGCACGGGACGCGCGCTGGCTTGCATGCAACCAGCGTTGCGCGCGGCCAGCAGCCGATCCCACGCGATCTCGCGCACGCCGCGCCCGTGCCCGCTTCGCGCTTCCAATTCGGTTCCCTCGACTCGATCAAGCGGAGCTGGCCGATCGAGAAGGGGACGCGCGCCGACGCTAGCTGGCAGCGGGTCCATGCGCGCGTGACGACACGGTTGGAGGCCTGGACTGGATGCCCTTGGATTCTCGCGGCGGGGCGGACAGCCCGCAGCCGCGTGCATGCAAAGCACCACGCCCCGGTCGTCGTCGCCCGGGCAGTGCGTTTCGTACTCGCGGGCTTGTTACACGGAGCAGAGAGTCAGCAGGCACAGCGCGGCTCGTGCCGTCGGCGGACGCCGAGGTCGTCCGATCGCCGTTCCCTGGCCATGGCACGTACGTCGCCCACGGAGATGAATTGTGGAGGCGCATGCCGACGTATGCCTGCAATTAGCTTGCAACTTTGTTATATCTGTCCTCACGATCTTTTTTTAAGAACGTGTTTCTAACTGGGATGATAGCGACGTGGGGTGTTTAACAGGGTACGGTGCGTTTACCTCCGGATAAGTACACACGCTCAGTAGCGATATAAAAGTATACCCATGGTCAAAGTAGCCACTATGCACTAGTCAACAATCCTAATTCTCGATGCTGACGACGCACAATATTGAAGAACTAATCTTTGCAAAATTTGAAAAATGTATATACTCGATCGCATCAGTGAAAGAGAAGAGGAACCTAGCCAAGACACACGTATGCATAGGCCCCTGTTTTCGTTGTTTTGCTGTTTTTTAGCGAATCAGAGATGATTGTGACCCATTTTAATACTATAAATAGTTTTATTTTCACTTGCCCATCAATCTAGGTGCACACATTATCTCTTACAACTTGGTCCATAAACTGGTATATTTAAACATTTATCTCCAACGACTTTCCGGCGGCTAGGTGCACACAACAGTCCCAACGCGGTGACAATGACCACTGGGCTATCCATCTTTTTGCAAAACCCACTCCTACGGCCCTGTTTGCATCGACTAAAATTATTTATTACAGTTTGGATTAACAATTAGCTAGCCGTATGTTTGGACTTTGGAACTAGCTATTAATTTTGACTGCAAAGAAAAATATATTTTGCCCCATGACTAATTGTTAGCCCTGTGGTATTCTTGTCATTTCATGATCTGTTGAATCTACTAGTTCCTATTAGTTGGTTTTGGCCGACTAACAGAAAATAGTCCACGGGTTGATTTACAATTAGTCTGTCTCTCGGTCGTCCTGTTTATAGATGAGCTAAAGACTAAAATTAGTCGGCTAACAATTTTATGAATCCAAACAATGAGAGAACCCTTGTCACCCAAGTTGCTTCGGCTATCAACCCTTGTCATGTCATCACTTGTCCCTCCCCTAATTAATCTGATACAACGTCACAACCATGACTTCCATGTCATCTCTGATCTCGGGACACCATTTTCCAGCAGGAACAGTTTTTATATGTACTCCTGAAAGTTGATTGAAGCAGGTAATACTTCAAATAAAAAAAAATCATGACATATTTAAGCTTGAAAATTTTGCGAGATGCCAGCGAATGTATACTCCAGGTAATTGATTATGTAAATGTGCTTGGGCTTGGTGCTTTGGCCCTTTGATCAATGAAGTAAACAAGCCACAACCCAAGTGACAATAGGGCATTACATATTCTCCTTTTTCTGCCCCGAGTGGCCGAGTGGGCAGAAAGAAGGCTGTGAAGAAATTAAAACAGCACTCCAAAAAAAATAAAATTCAGCGTAAGCCACGTCATGACACGTGGGTCCCACCTCATGACCGGAGTTTCGTCCAAACATACTGGATGCCTTGAGCCGTCGCAGGTAAAAATCTCGCGTGGCGTACTCTCTCAAGAGTCAAGACATTCTCCAACCCGCCAATGGTGCCGCGCATGCATGCCAAAACATGGTGTCCGTGAGCGCATGGCCTCTTCTCCTCTCCTCTCCTCTCCCGGCCGGGTTAGTTGGCGAGTCGTGTATTGAATGGTGAGAGACGCGCATCCCTATCTGCTCCTCCAACCTCTCCTCGATCAAATTCCCTCGTCGCTACGAGTATTGCTACTACCCGTGCCCGCCAGAGCCAAAGGCCAGAGGTGTTCTATATAAGCACGAGACGCCGCGCGCCCAGCTCATCACACGTCGCGCCCGCCACACAAAGCAGCCAACCCAACCGAGAGTAGTAGCCTTACCCGAGCCAAGAAGAACCCTCTGCTTGATTCATCTCTCTGTTCTCGCGTCGGGAACTTTGCTGCAGTGAGGCGCGGCAAGCAATGGCGGTGCTCGGCGAGGAGAGGGAGAAGGCTGCGGCGCCGGCGGCCGGTGGCGGCAGGAGGAAGGGGCATCCGCTGCTGCGCGGGTGGAAGCGGGACAGGTACACGCACGGGATGCACCCGGCGCAGATGGAGGCGCTCCGCGCCATGTGCGGCGCGCTCATCCCGTCGCTGTCCGCGGATGACGTCGAGGGCCACGGCCGCGGGGACCCGCCCGGCGGCAAGGACCTCGAGCGCTTCTACCTCGCTTCCGCCGCCGACTCCATCATCCCCGACGAGGTGATGACCCGTCCATCTCAAAGTCTCTACACGTTGTTCTTGCTTGTTCGTTACAGCTTTCGCTTAATTAATCTGCTCCGTTTAATAATCGCCATGTTCGTCTCCGGTGTTTGGTCAAATTAATCGGATACTTTAAGATAGTACTCTGTAAGACACTGTAACTATCACTTCGCGAAAACAACGATATGAATTCAGATTCATCTGCGTTGTGCCGGTAACTTGAGCGTTAGGTGAGGCGAATTGATCGGCGACGTCAGGCGCTAGCCGTTTCTCTCTGCACAGGTCAATGCTCTGGGCGCGGACAATAAGTAGTGTAAGCACCCAGCATGTGCGCGCGGATTAAGTCTGTTCTTAGGTACAGATCCGGTCTCAGGGACTGTGCGCGCCTTCACGTCGGGCAGCTGATGTCCGGTTGAAATTGGTAAGTGCTTCCGTTTTGTGCTCGGGCAAAACTGTGGTGGCGCACCTGGGTGATCTTTGTCACGACCGTTGAATTGATGCCACCACCAACTTAGTTGAATCGATGTTACAGCACTCAGCGAATAGCTTAATCAGTACTACAGTGTTATCACTTTCATGTTATGTGACAAAGACGTGGAGCTGGATGATGAAGCCATCCATCTACTAAAGCCCTCAGACAAAGCCGGCACAGCCGTTTTTACGGAGAAGCCACAGCCGAAGTCAGCACAGCCACAGCCCTACCAAAAAGGCCCTAAAAGAAAGCCGCATCGATTTCTATCCGAATTTTAATTATTTCGATGGTATTTTCCATTTGCGAGGGAGGCAACTTTCCAACGGTGCCTAACATGTCATTTTCTGAAGGTTGCGGAGCTGATGGTGACGCGGTGCATCCGTGAGGCGGTGGCGCTGGCGTGGGTGGTGCTGTGGGTGCTGAGCACGCGGGTCGGCACGCTGCTGCTGTGCGGCCGCCTGTGCGCCACCGGCGAGTTCCCTTTCGTCCGCAAGTTCGCTGACATGCCGCCGGCGCACCGGGAGGCGGCGCTGCAGCGGTGGAACAGGGTGCGCTGGCTGTTCCCGCTCAGGATCGCCTTCGCCATCGTCAAGATCCTCTGCCACTACGTCTTCTACGCCATGGTACGCTCTGAAATTTCGTTTCTGCTTGTTGCATGTTAAGCTTGTTCTTCGTTTACGAATGATTTGCTTGTCCCAGAAGTGGTCGATATCTCTTAAGTGACATCTGACATGATGCCATGTTGACCACATTAAATTGCCAGTCAGTTTTCTGTCTCTTTTTTTTGTGTGGATAACTTGACTTTGCCAAAAGGATCGAATCAATCACAAGAGATGATTTTGGCACTTTGATTAGTGTGATCAAATGGCCAGTTGTCTGAATAATACAATAGTAGTAGCAGCCTCCCAGAATCTGAGAGATCATGTGCCCCACCCTGGCAACCCTGTTGGTGTTTCATTTAGTCTGATTTGGCAACCAACACAGCATTAACTTTTGCTGCTGAGATTTGGAATAATAGGAGTTACCCTGTAACATTCAGTAGTTGGTGACAAATTGCCATACTTACTGTCTCTTCAGATGTTAGATGCTTGGAATTAATAGGACAGCTCTGTGGAGAGGGGCCTGCTCTGACATCTCTCAAGCAAACAGAATTCACGCAGCTGTCCTGCAAATCTAGATTCAGCATTTGTTTGATTTTGCCAGTGCAAACTCAAAAACAATTTCACGCTTGCTCTGAAAAGTGTCCCTTCTTGTTATTTCTTATCTGAAGCTCAGAAAATAAAGAGCGTATTCAACATGGTGTACTAGATTGTCCTGTCGCCTTTACTGGAAGGTTAGGCATTGCAGTCACTGTTTGTGTAGATATTGCAGCTTCTTGATAGGAACAATCGACCGTATTACCAATTGTCAGCGTTTATTTTCCTTGAGGTACCAATCAATCTTAAGACTGAAAACGAGCCTGCTTTCTGAAAGCAACTTTTGCAATACGGAACTATTCAATTCAATCGATTATCATTTATCGTCTACATGGCCATCCGCTGTACAGACAACATCCGCTGTACAGACAACATGTTTAAAAAGTCAGGGGTTCAAAGAGAGTACACTGGTAGTGCGATCTTTTGAAAGCGATCTCCAAGTTATTTAGTGCATATACGTAGCCTGATAGTGATATGACAAGTAAAAATCTAGCAGAACTAATAGTGAGATCGTGTAGCAGCTTTTGTTTATTTGGCAAGATATGATCATACTATCTGTCAAGATAACCGTATGCAGGAATAATGTAATCATGAAGTGATTAAAGAAGCCAAGAAATGTTCGATTCCTTGAATTATAGAATATTAAAGAAGCCAGTTCAGTCATAGAGTAATTTAATTCTAAACTAGTACTAATAATCGGCGCTTACAATCTCAGAGTCTTATGAAACAGCATACACGTGGATTTTTTTTGTTCTTGAACTCCCATCTAACGCGTGCAGGTGAACGAGAACTCGGAGAACCCGTACTGGAAAGCGATCGGGTACAGCGTGGAGGAGCCGCGCGAAGATCAGACGGAGGCGGCGCCGCGATCCCGGCCTCTCGATGTTGGCGTTGTTGAGACCAGGCTGCTGAACGACAACGATCTGCTGAGATCGCTGGTGGGCAGGGGCGTCACCGTGAAGCCCGCCGCGTCGGACGCGTACCACACGGTGCAATGCGACGCCGTGATCGTCGGGTCGGGCTGCGGCGGCGGCGTGGCCGCGGCGGTGCTGGCGTCGGCCGGGTACAAGGTGGTGGTCGTCGAGAAGGGCGACTACTTCACCGCCGAGGACTACAGCTCGATCGAGGGCCCGTCCATGGAGCGCCTCTTCGAGAGGGGCGGCGTCTTCTGCACGTCCAACGTGACCACGATGATCTTCACGGGCGCCACGGTCGGCGGCGGCTCGGCCGTGAACTGGTCGGCGAGCATCCGCACCCCGGAGACGGTGACGCGGGAGTGGGCGCGCGAGCACGGGCTCCCCGTGTTCGGGAGCCCCGGGTACGCGCAGGCCATGGACGCCGTGTGCGCCCGGCTCGGGGTGACCGACGCGTGCCGGGAGGAAGGGTTCCAGAACAAGGTGGTGCGCCGCGGCTGCGAGGCGCTCGGGCTCAAGGCCGACGCCGTGCCGCGCAACTCGTCGGAGGCGCACTACTGCGGGAGCTGTAACTTCGGGTGCCCGACGGGTGACAAGCGCGGCACCGACACGACGTGGCTCGTGGACGCCGTCGCGCGCGGCGCGGTCGTCCTGACGGGATGCAAGGCCCAGCGGTTCGTGTTCGAGGCCAACACCACCGGCGGCCGCGGCCGCGGTCGGGGCAAGAAGTGCGTGGGCCTGCTGGCTTCGTGCACGAGCAACGGCATCACGAAGAAGCTGCGGATCGAGGCCAAGGTCTCGATCGCGGCGTGCGGTGCGCTGATGACGCCGCCGCTGCTCCGCAACAGCGGGCTCAAGAACCGGCACATAGGCCGCAACCTCCACCTCCACCCGGTGTCCATGGCGTGGGGCTACTTCCCGGAGAACAAGCAGGACCCGCCGCTGCCCGGCAAGTGCTACGAGGGCGGCATCATCACCACCATGCACCGCGTCACGGAGCGCACCATCGTCGAGACTCCCGCGCTCGGGCCGGGCGCCTTCGCCGCCATGGTGCCGTGGGAGTCGGGGCGCGACATGAAGGAGCGCATGCGCCGCTACTCGCGCACCGCGCACGCCTTCGCCCTCGTCCGCGACCGCGGCGACGGGTACGTGGACGGCGAGGGACGCGTGCGCTTCACCCCGAGCCGCGAGGACGTCGACGAGCTCCGCCACGGCCTGCGCCAGGTGCTGCGCATCCTCGTGGCCGCGGGCGCCGCCGAGGTCGGCACGCACCGCAGCGACGGGCTCAGGCTGCGGTGCAAGGGCCTCCGGGACGAGGACCTGGAGGCGTTCCTCGACGAGGTGACCATCGAGAAGGGCCCCATGCACTCGATGAACGACAAGTGGGCGGTCTACTGCTCGGCGCACCAGATGGGCAGCTGCCGGATGGGCGCTAGCCCCAGGGACGGCGCCGTCGACGGCAGCGGCGAGAGCTGGGAGGCTGAAGGGCTGTATGTCTGCGACGGCAGCCTGCTGCCCACGGCCGTGGGCGTCAACCCCATGATCACCATTCAGTCCATCGCGTACTGCCTCTCCAAGGGCATCGCGGAGTCCTTGGCGCACGGCAAGGCATAGTAGCCTTCTCCGCGACGAGAAATGCAGTGCAACGTGCGTGTGCGTGCGCGACAACAATATTGTGCTTGTTAAATGAGTGTACCCAGGACGTCTATAATACCCCATTATGTGCAGCCGCCCTTTGGTTCACTTTTTTCTTCTTCTTTTTATTGCGAGAAGCCATTGTTGGTTCACCGTGAGTCGCGACCGGTTTGATATTCATCCTGTCCCGCTCTTGTTTGATGTTTCTTCGGCAGTTCCCAACGGCTGACGTTGTCGTCAGCTGACTAGGATTCCTGCACACGTGGAAGAGAGAGAATGTCAGGAAAAAGAGTCGCTAGCGCTAGACGAAGCGCTAGTTGCTCATTAGAGCAAGGCCAATGCGGTGACCGTCTCACTCGAGACGAGACGAGTTTAACAACGGTTTCACCCAACGCATCGTCTCAGCGTTGTCTCTGAACAATATTACTTTATCTTCATCGGTCCCATCTTTTACCTTTTACGGGAGAGAGAGACCGGATTTGCATGCGAAAAGGCAACGCGCGGCACAGTGGGCCCAGCACGTGGGGTGGGAGTGTCTAGGCGAGCATGCCCAGACGGTCGCGGGCAGGAGCGACGAGCAGCGTTTTCTCTGTCCGCCAGCTCGGTATGCAGGCTGAGCTGGTCGATTCAACCAACGTTGGCCTTGCTCTTACTCCCATCCTCGTCTAACGCGTCAAATGGACCTGCTGAGACATGTGAAGCCCAGACAACTTTGAATAATATGCTACTCCCTCCGTCCCTCTTTATAGTTGGTTTTGAGATTCAAATCAGAAAATAGTGGAAGGATATAATGACTGCATTACCCCTCCTAGCTGGCAAAAAAAAAGGTACACAACCACACACAGGGAGTAAATGTTGGTTCGCTGCCGACGCCGCTCCTCGCATCCTCCCCTTCTCCTGGACCATGGCACCGGGGCCGCCATCGCTCCTCCCCTCCTCCGTGGTCGCGAGGCCGCCGTCGCTCCTCCCCTCCGAGGTCGCGAGGACGTCGTCGCTCCCCGCCTCCTTCGTGGTCGCGAGGTCCGCCATCCCTCCTCGAGTCCTCCCTGCAGCTGGACCGCCGCCCCTTCCCTCCTCCATGACGCCGGAGCCACCGCTCCTCCGCCCTTCTTTGGTGCCGGGGCTGCCTCTCCTCCGCCCTTCCACGGCGCTGGGGCCGCCGCTCCTCCTCACTTCCTCCACGGAATTGGGCTGCTCCACATGCCATGGCAGCGGCCGGATTCGGCCATGGCGACGCGATTTGGGAGGCGGAAGGAGGCGCCGGCGGCGGCGCTGTCCCTTGCTTCTTCCATATGGGCGAGATGCGAGAGCAGGAGGCAAGGGCGGCGATGCGAGCGAGATGAGGAAGCAGGATGCGAAGGAGGCGAGATGCGACTGGGTGGTTGGGAGCAGGAGCGATAAAGACGTGTGGGTCCCACGCAGAACGAACTATATTTAGGGAAAACTCCACAAAGCTAAAACGTCCTACATTTAGGGACGGAGGGAGTAACTTTTGACGGCTTAAATCTGATATTTTATCATTTTCTTTACCTGACGTGGGCATTGATAAGAATCAGCTTCCATCCACGTCGTTGGGGACGCTCTTCGTGGAGCTAAGATGTTGGGCGTGCCAGGGCCGTCCCTTTGGGTGTGCGGCCGGTGCGATCGCACAGGGCTCCGCAATCCAAAGGGCCCCCCCAAATTAGAGTAGGTATTATACGTAGATACAGTACATGCTAAGATGAGTGTGAAGCCGAAGCAGGCGCAAGACAATATGCAACCGCAAGTAGTTTTGCTGCTGTAACATTCAAGAGCTCATTGAACAATCGAGATTGTGACGCAGTAAAGCAGCGAGGACTTCCCTGGTTTTCATCGGCAGTTATTTTGAGTAACGGACAATTGCTGGATGGTGACACACGCCCTAAATTGACTAGCCGGCAACGATGTTCTAGACTGTTTGCAGCCCTGCTGGTTTTCTGGCTTCAGGGGCCCTTTCCTAAAAACACAAACTGGAAGCATGATGATTTTTAAGTTAATATTATGCATGCAACATGTACTCTTTCTTATTTTTAAGGGCCTCGGCAAAAATTTTGCACAGGGCCTCGAATTTTACCGGGACGCCCCTGGGCGTGCGGGGTTTGAAATCGGCGCCTCGGGTGTGGCGATAAAATCCTGAAGAAAATTGCTGGGCGGCGCAATAGCATGTGTGAACAGTGGCAAGAATCAAACAGCGACCATACTTTGTGGCGCCGCTGAAGTTTTAACGTGCTGTCCTTTGGCTGGGAACCAAACACACAGGTTTGTATCCACGAAGCCTAAGCGGCCAGGGAGCGCGGCACAACGGACGCAAGGCGTGCCAAAAAAGGACGTGTTGACTGAGGAACAGATGTGCGAAAAATGGAGAAGCAAGCTAGTCTTCGACCGCTGAAGACTAGTTTATGGGCTAGGCCAACGACAGCAGCAGACCCAACACTACCCTTGCCAATGTGAATCAAAATTTTCTAAGGTTAACTTGAGTTGGAAGTTTCATTCATTGCTTTCAAAATTACCACATTATTAGAACACAAACAAAACATCCTTCTCTAATGCATTTTTTTGTCTTGCCGTAGTCTTTTATTGTTGCCCGTATGAAAAATGAAATGTTAGACCACAATGTAAGTTTCATTGAAATAGTGTAGAACTAGTTTCTATATAAAATGAAATGTTGCCCACTCTTTATTAATTTTTTTTGCATCTTAATAATTAAACATCATTTTAAAATAGCCTTAAGTCATTTGTTGCGCTCCTCTGCGCCCCAAACTTTTCATCTCCTCTCTTGAAGTGAATGCATTGACACATTTAAAAGAGGCCATTATCTAAAAACAAAGCACGCATAACACGTACATGGAAATCTTGTTAAGGTCCAATGATGGCCTAGATGGTCAATGTTTCATTCCTGACAACTTCTTGTGAAGCCATTATATCATCACTTGGCCAAAGAGTAATTAGTTATGCAACCTTCACGCATAGGAGGTGCTTAATCTCCGGCAGAAGTCATAATTATTTGTCATCAATGCATGTAACAAGGCGCGGCGAGAGGAAGCGCTGAAGCGGCGAGAAGTCAAACTTTTGTAGACCCCCCCCCCCCCCCCCCCCCCCTTCTCAAACATAAGATCACCTCTAGAGCTTTTAGCAAAAGTAAGTTGATGGAGCTTAGTTAAGACCGCAGGGGGGGGGGGAGATATTCCCCCCAACCCCCACACTGAAAAGATCGTGGCCTTAACAAAGAGAAGACATCAAGGCTTCCATGAGACCATGACTCTTGTTTCCATCAAATCCTCTAACATCAAAGTGTATAATTGTGGTTGACATGAAAAAGTGAGACTTTCTAATAAATTTTTCATTTTGTCAATCCTTTCTGTTATACGTGTTTCACCATGCATGATCTCCGGTGAGGATACGTTCCAACGACTTTGAAAGATGCTCGATGACATCATGCAATTGTGATATGCTATCCTGCTCAATCAGATGTTCTTAATTCAAGGAATTTAGTTACTCTACAAAGTAGGTAACAATGAATTACAAAGGCTGACAATGGTAATATTGTTTATATATTCCATATTAATGTGGTCCAACAAAACAATACTAAAAAACGATTATCAGTGGAGCTAATAAAACATGATCAAGAGGAGGGAGATACTTCATAGAACAAAATGTTGTAATAGATCTATCATGAGATAAATCGACCCCGCTAAACTTGAAGTTGTGTCTATGCAATCATATTGGACGGATAGTTGATGAATAAGGAACTGCTAGTTTGCTATATTGCCCGCCTGTTGTTCACTAATTATGGTGAAGAACTATCTTCTAAAGTCATCGAAATGATCAACTCCAACAAAGGGTTATGCGGCTGGTAGAGAATTGCTTTTTTTTTTTCTTTCAAGCAAGGTAGACAATTGTCTTGCAATCAAACTTGTGATTTCTTTAGGTTTAATCAAACACATCATCGTAATAGATGTGAGGTCACGTCCTGGATACTTAGTCTCCGTTCTCCCCGAATAAAAGCCTCGAAGATCCACTTGTTGGCTAACCTATTGTGAAATCCTATGGATAAATGCTTACGTATCGGAGGCACATCTTCATATGTTATGGGAGGTCGTTGTAGTTCATCATATCACATCAGAATCTTATCCAATTGAGAACCGATTGAATCTCGCACTCTAATCCATTCCTCACAACATGCTTAGCAAGAGGTAGCCCCCATATTTTTTATGTTGTTTAGTGTACAACATCCTCAAATTGATTTTCGTGTCTCTTAAAAAAAATAAGCTTTTTGACTAATTGATATCAAGTGACTCCATATGATGGATAAGGTCATCCATAAACGCTAGGCATGATCAATCAATTTGAAGATTCCATTTAACTATAATTTGAAGAGTAGTCGTGTCACATAATGTAATAAGGGGATTCCTAAATCCAATCTTGTACGAGTTCCCGTTGTGGCTAGGGGGTTCATGCCCCCCCCCCCCCCCCCAAACACACACAAACAACAAACAATCTGCACGAAGCTCCAAAAAAGTTTCCATATCACATGTCCTCTTATCAGCAAGAAACCCACGAGCTCCTCACTCGGCTTGTCAGTGCCAACCACATATCAGCTGCTACATTTCTAGAATTTCCCAAGCAAGATGGTCCAACTTGTATCTTTTCCCAAAAATCGACCATGTAAGCCTTCAACTTGCTGATCATGGTTACGAACTTGTGGGGAGTACAGTTCATGAGAAAGAATTGTGCGCACGCATGCATACAAATTTCCCAATTCTGCCGCCAACTCCTTGGCCCTGCTCACCATCACCGGTGTTTTGGTTAGGCCTTGGTTGCACCTAGAACGGCCCGGAACGCGGGCTTCTCCAGTCGGATCCGTCTGGCAAAATCCTGGCTGGACCAGGAATTGCTGTTCGGTTCCATCTGAACCGGAATGAAACATGGGCCAAAATGGACGTTTTTTCTTCAAATCCACTCGGAACGAAAAGTGACCTAAAGTGGTCTGGAACAAAAACAGGCAAGGATTAAGTGAGAGACAAGTATCCATGGTGATCCTGGCCATGAAAGAAAACGAGCCCGGATTGAAAACACTGATGTCGAACGAGGCCTTAGGCGGCGGCTTCTTATGCAGGCGTTGACGCAGTCGTCCACGTCTTACAAGGTCTCCTGGACATCGTGCCCCCACATATTCACTTGGTCGTCGACTTGCCCTCCTCCTCGATGTTCGCCACCTTGAGGAGCATCATGTGCATGGCGCATCGCATCAAGCTCGTCAAGGTGGAAGACTTGCTTTTGCATGCTCGTGATGCAGGAGTACTCGGTGGTGCTGAACTATAGCTTATGTACCAGGTCTCCTAGTATGGATACTGTAGAATTAGAAAAGCTCACCATTGCCTCTATATATTGAACATAAATTTCTACCCCATGGATGGCACTTTATATGCGGCGCAGATAGTCTGAGCTCTCTCTTGTGTGGTGACTAGCATGAGGGCACAACAGAGGAATGCTGTACTGCAGGACAGGTGACCAGAGGGCGTTGGCTGTTGGAGGCTGATCTGTAGGGTAAAATCACAAACAGACCACAGTCACTAGTAACATTTCATTCATGTTGGGAGGAGTCCCGTGCATTTATTTGCCCAGATGAGTTGAGGAGAGCATGGTCCCGGCTTGCAAGCTAATTTGTACAGTAAGACATAGCCAAGTCTGGGCATCTTTAAGCTAGCCAATACGGTCATACAGACCTTTTTTTTTCTTACAGAAGAAAGCAGCTGATTGAAACTGTGACACGATCTTAGTGGATGTACTATCAACCAACAACCTAACTTAGCCATCCATGATTAGTCGCTGCAATAATAACTGAGGAGATGTAGCATCCCCAACAACTTGTCTCTGTCTGTGCCTGTTAGCCACGTTTATGTGACGAAGCTGACTGTAGTAACGATAGCTCTACATATAAACGTATACGTGTCGAAGACAAGCACACACATTGTTCCCACAAGAGTTTCGTTAACCAAGGAGGCAAGAAACTCCTACGCTGCGACGAGTGTCCCGCGCGCCGGTGATCATGGTAGCGAAGACGCAGGCGACGGCGGGGAGGAGAGGGCACCCGCTGCTGCGGGGATGCAAGCGCGAGAAGTACACGCACCAGCTGCATCCGGCGCAGATGGAGGCGCTTCGTGCCATGTGCGGCGCGGTCATCCCGTCCCTGCCAGGGCTCCACGGCGGCGCCGCCGCCGACGGCGGACGCAGGGTCGACCAGCTGGCCGGAGGAAACAAGGACGATCTCGAGCGGTTCTACCTCGCCTCTGCCGCCGACGGAACTATCCCTAACGAGGTAAGATCAGGATATACTACCTAGTTACATATTAGTTCATCGCCAATCCAAACGTGGTGTGTACGTACTGGACTGCTGGCTCTGTTTCTTTCTTTTCAAAACCACACGCATGGCCTTTCTTCTCCGTACGACCGTACCTGGTCTATTGTGTCGTCACCGGCAACGATCCACGCCGCCATGCGTACGTGCGACGCCTTGCTTATTATGTGGCGGCGACACCGTACCTATCGCAAGCATGGTTCCGATTTGCTTGCATATGTAACAAAGATAGGATATGAAGATTAGCCATAACTGGAACCATCGTTTGTTGTAGTCTTGTAGATGCATGGGCAGCTAGGTGTTATCAGTTTACCAATGTTTTATCCAAAAACCTTAGGTTGTTTTGAAGTAACAATAGTACTAACAAATTCGACGGGCACACCAAGTAGTAAAACTACCTTTAATATGCACAATTGTCTTCTTTTTTTTGGGCGAGAACAGAGACTATACAATACTCCACTTTGATTCACCAATTCTCTTTTTTTTTCAGAAAGAAAAACTTAATATAACAAACAAACTACTAGGCTTTCATAAAGATGCTAGCGATAAGACGCATTCCAGATAGCATTTTTACCTTAGGCGTTTCCTTTTTCCTGATAAAAAAGGTTGCAGAGCTGGTGACCCGGTGTGTATGGGAGGCGGTGGTGCTGGTGAACATTGTCCTTTGGATCCTGAGCACGAAGGTCGGCACGTTAGCACTTTGCGGCCGGCTGTGCGTCACTGGCAAGTTCCCCTACGCCTGCAAGTTCGCCGACATGCCAGTGGAGCGGCGAGAGGAAGCGCTGAAGCGGTGGAACAAGGCGCGGTGGCTGTTCCCGCTCAAGATCACCTTTGTGGTCATCAAGATCCTCTCCCACTACACATTCTACACCATGGTATGCACATTCATAACCCAGATCGAATATACTTGTTCGTGACCTGTTTGCAGTACACATGAGCATGTTCGCTTCGCTGCTTTGCAGCGGCTGTTTTGCAGCGGCTGTTTTGCAGCAGCTACAGTGTTCGCAGTTATTTCTTCTGCAGCAGCTATAGTGTTCGCAATTATTTCTTCTGCAGCTGCTACAGTAAAACAGCTACTTCGCAGCGAAGCGAACAGGCTTATTTGTTCAATAACTTGTTTCTTTCTTTTATGTTTTTTGATTTTTTTTAACTATCAACAAAATGATGTAGGGGGGCTCCCCTCCAGTTTTCCTCAAAAAAAGAAGAAGATAACTTCAGTCAAATCCTGATCGAAATCTCAAACAAGTCTCAGCTAAAAAAAAAAAATCTTGAACAAGTCTCCGTTCCAAACGGGACTCATGCACTTGCATCGATTGAAATCGCCTAGATGGTGATGATCTCTCCGATCGATATGAGAACAGTTGTGTAACGCATTTATAGTCGGCAATTGACATCTCCAAACAGGGTCGAACATTGCAGTATTGCACACACTAAGAAAGAGTGAGTTCGTTTCACTGTCAAAACTGGAAGCGGTTGGTGTTAAATTGCATGCTTCTCTGGAATCTTTGGATTTTGACTTGGAGTTAATGCCTTAATGGGCCAACTCGGCAATAGGGACTTGCTTGCTTATCAAGTGGCCACAATTTGGGCAACTTGCCTGGAAGGATTTAGAATCTACAGTCATATCTGTTCCGCCGCTCTGAAGGTTGTGAACTCCACCTGGACCATCACGTCACACTATTTGGTGGTTATCACATATTTTTGTGGTTAGACAGTCCCCTTGTGCATTCGTAGTACTGCACCACTATTTGGGATGTTGCACAATTGTACAGCAATTTCTTGCGAGCCAGCCACATCGCTTGGTCCGCCACACGGAGCCAACCGGCCAACCGCCAATAATCCAGCGGAAGGTATCACATATCATTCAGCCACCTGTACTACAAGTCCTTATTTCTCTGAAAATATCACATGCTCGCTAGATTACAACAATAATAATATATTATAGAATTAGAAGTCGTCAGGGCATGCAATAGGACTCCAGTTTTTTTTGTTGCCAACACAATGTTTGATAAATGCAGTTTAACCATACATAGACTAAATGATAAAATATCATAATCAAAGACTTCACATTATATTCCAAAAGGGTGAAATGACCTCTCTCTATATATAGTGGCAGGAGTAATCTTGAGAAGGTTTCAACATTTAGTTATTATACATTGAAGTAAATGAACATTGGAATTTTGCCTGCTTATCTTAAAGTTTGAGGAATTAGTTACTCTAAGATAAGCAGGCGAAAATATATTGAAATAAATGAACATTAAAGGCATACTTTTGCATATTATAATAGATATAATAGACTATACCACCCAGCGTTTTTACACTTTTATAACATGAGAAACAGTCTATCATAATGGATTTAATGTCTTCATCAGTCATTTGAATAGACCAACAAAAACTTCTTTTGCAACATGGTTGAAAACAAAAGGCCTAACATAAAAATCTGCATTCCATGCTTCAACCTGAAATGTCACCGTAGTAGGACAATTGCCAAGAAAAGGCTAGCTAGAAACACTATCGAAGAGAATTATAACTAGGGGAAGAAATCTGTGTTGTTAGCCTCCCTAGTGATGCATTTAAAAAAAAAAAAAAAAAGCCTCCCTAGTGATAGTGCAGCGGGGAGTGCTGTTAGGTATTTGAGGGTGATCTGAGGTTGTTTGTGGGTGCTTTTACACCTGATTGTGCCACCTTTGCTAGCTGCGGATCTACCTATAATGAAAATCCTATGTGGTTTGGAGACCATGGACCCATAACTGAAAGAAGTTGGTAATACTTTCTATTCCTTCTGGTATGTGTCTAAGGCCCTGTTTGGGGAAGCTTTTCTCAGCTTCTGCGTTTCCAAGAAGCTCAAGAAGCGAAAAGCTCCCCCAAACGGGGTTGCTTCTCCAACCAGCAAAAGCTGTAAAAGCGGAGAACAACAGTAGAAATGAACTAAACGCGGACAATCGCCTCGAGGGCAGCTTTCCGAGCTTTTCCCCTTCCCTTCTTCAACCAGCCGAACGACTTTGTCTCAACCTCCTCTCTCCTACCTCAGGCGCAGCTCGCTCCCTTGCCCTCCAGCCGGCTCCGGCGAGGCGGCGACCCGAGCCATGGCTCCCCTGACCTTCGGCCGGCGCAGCGACCCGCGCCATCGCTTTTCTGCGCTCCCGCCCGCCTCGGGAACCCGCGCCGCCACTCCCCTGCGCTGCGGCGACACCCACCGCCCTCCCCTGCGCTCCAGCCTGCTTCAGCGACCCGCGCCACCGCTCCCCTGCCGTCCGGCCTGCTCCAGCGACTCGCGCCGCCGCTCCCCTCTTGGCTGCGAGACGGACAGGGCCACGGGCTTGGAGTGCGGCGGCGATTTGGCCTTCTCGTTAGCACAGCAGCGAGAGGTCGTCTCTCCAGTGGAGACCATGGTGGGGAGAAGCTGACCGGCAAAAGCTTGAACGCCAAACAACCACGTTTGATTCTCCAAAAATCAGTTTTCTGGCGAAGCGAGTTTCGCTTCTCCGAAACGCTGCTTTTGAGGAAAGCGGAAAAGCTACCGCTCCCCCAAACAGGGCCTAAGTTGTGTGACTTAATTAAGCAATTTTCAAGTTGTGTGACTAAATTGCATCCACCTCACAAGTTGTGGTACCACTAATGCAATTCACTCAAAAAAAAAAAAACTTATAACTGAGGTGGCTGGTTTTGATTCAAAAATCGGGGTTTGAAAAACTAGAAAATTAGTCACACACACGCTCACAAATTCTTCTTCCCCAACATTGCAGGTAAATGAGAATTCGGACAACCCATGTTGGAAAGCAATAGGATATAGCGTGCCAGAGCTCGATGAGCCACGGGAAAATGGAACGGAAGCAAGTCGACCGTCGCCACGACCTCTGGACAATGGCATCGTGGAGACCAGGGGGCTGAACGACACCACTCTCCTCAGATCACTCACGGACAAGGGATTAGCTGTGAAACAGGACGCTTCGAGCGCGCACCACACGGTGCGATGCGACGCCGTCATTGTCGGCTCAGGGTGCGGCGGCGGCGTGGCCGCCGCGGTGCTCGCTGCCGCGGGGCACAAGGTCATCGTCGTCGAGAAAGGAGACTACTTCACCGCCACGGACTACAGCTCCGTCGAGGGCCCGTCCATGGACCGCCTCTACGAGAAGGGGGGCATTTTCTGCACAAGCGACGTGACAGCCATCCTGTTCACGGGCGCGACGGTCGGCGGCGGCTCGGCGGTGAACTGGTCCGCCTGCATCCGCACTCCGGAGACGGTGACGCGGGAGTGGGCGCGCGAGCACGGGCTTCCCGTGTTCGCCAGCGCGGCGTACGCGGAAGCCATGGACGCGGTGTGCGCCCGGCTGGCGGTGACCGAGGGCTGCCGGGAGGAAGGGTTCCAGAACAAGGTGCTCCGCCGCGGCTGCGAGGCGCTCGGGCTGCGCGCCGACGCCGTGCCGCGCAACTCGTCGGCGGGCCACTTCTGCGGGAGCTGCCACCTCGGGTGCCCCACGGGCGACAAGCGCGGCACGGACACGACGTGGCTCGCCGACGCCGTCGCGCGCGGAGCGGTCGTCCTGACCGGGTGCAAGGCCGAGCGGTTCGTACTCGAGTGCAACAGCCCCGGCGTGAACGGCCGGAGCAAGAAGTGCGTGGGCCTGATGGCGACGTGCGTGGGAAGTGATGGCATCACGAAGAAGCTGCGTATCGAGGCCAAGGTGTCCATCGCGGCGTGCGGGGCGCTGATGACGCCGCCGCTGGTCCGCAACAGCGGGCTCAAGAACCGGCACATCGGCCGTAACCTCCACCTCCACCCGGTTGTCCATGGCGTGGGGCTACTTCCCGGAGAACAACAACAATCAGCCCGAGCCGCAGGCGCAGCTCACTGGCAAGTGCTACGAGGGCGGCATCATCACCACCATGCACCGCGTCACGGACCGGACAATCGTCGAGACGCCGGCGCTGGGGCCGGGCTGCTTCGCGTCGCTGGTGCCGTGGGAGTCGGGCCGCGACATGAAGGACCGCATGCGCCGGTACGCGCGCACCGCGCACGCCTTCGCGCTGGTCCGCGACCGCGGCGCGGGGCACGTGGACGGCGAGGGCCGCGTGCGCTACTCTCCCAGCAAGGACGACGTCGACGAGCTCCGTGACGGCCTGCGCCGCGCGCTGCGCGTCCTGGTGGCCGCCGGCGCCGCAGAGGTCGGCACGCACCGTAGCGACGGGCTGCGACTTCGGTGCAAGGGTGTCCGCGACGAGGGCCTGGAGGCGTTCCTGGACGAGGTGACCGTGGAGAAAGGCCCCATGCATCCGGGGAGGGAGAACTGGAACCTCCTCTGCTCGGCGCACCAGATGGGCAGCTGCGGATGGGCTCCAGTCCCAAGGACGGCGCCGTCGACGGCAGCGGCGAGAGCTGGGAGGCTGAGGGGCTGTAACGTCTGCGACGGCAGCCTCCTTCCCACGGCCGTCGGCGTGAACCCCATGATCACCATCCAGTCCATCGCGTACTGCCTCTCCAAGGGCATAGCGAATCCTTGGCGCAGGGCAAGATACAGTAGCCTACGCGACGACGAGAGTTGCCGCGTTACGTGTGAGCGTGACAACAATATTGTGCGTGTTTAACGAGTGTACCGAGCTCGTCTAGTATAATTTTTATTTACAGAATAATGCACATATATAAGACGCTGTCACTGCACTACTAGAAACCGGTTTCCTAGAAACCTTAACAGGCTGTAATAAGGAAAATAAATATATGTAAAGTCTAATTGCGCCGGAGAATGCTGCCTCCACGGCGATTTCGGCCGTTCCTGGCCATACGCGTAGCGACGCGTGCGATTTTCCCTCTCGGCAGCCAGTCCCTCGGCGACGCGTGTGCGGTGGTGGGCCCTTTCGCCCGGCACTCGTGTTACGGTTTTCTATTGGTTGCGTTTGGGCGGCTCGCCGGTCACGGCCCATCATTTTCGTGCCCGCTCGTTCCTCGCCGCGGCCTGCCTTGGCCTCAGTCTGCACTGTGACTCGCGAGCGTCGCTCCGGCTTCGTTCGTGCGGTACACGTGTCGGCGCCGCTCTCGCCCAGGGCTGTCAGGGCAGGTCAGCTGCGTCGATTCTCGCGGCACCGACGCCCGCCGCTTGCTCGTGACGTCGACTTTTTCTTTCCTTTCCCTCGCCTTGGTTGCTCCGTTCAGCAGCACTGTGCTGCCTCGTCTCCCCCGGAGTTCGCTCGCCGGCACGACTTCCAGGTTTGTTGCTTCCCTCTTCCTTTTTTCCTTTGCATTCTGCTTTATTTCGTTTCCCCTTTTCCTCAGTTTCTGATCTTTTTCTTCGATTGGTTCGTCTTCCCTACCGCCGCGCGTCTCTATCCTCGGCCTCTTCCTTCTTGCCTCTGCGGCGGCTGCAAGTACCCCTAATAGTATGAGAAAATTCCTAGAGAGAGAAACTTTTCCTACAGCTCAATGCCACATTGAAAACGGTTCCAACTTTAATCTAATGTTACTTTAGGTGAAGTTCATTTTGTTGCTTTTCAAACTACCACATTACTCTAGTCAT
The DNA here is from genome assembly GCA_007726485.1 of Eragrostis curvula. Taxonomy (NCBI): domain Eukaryota; kingdom Viridiplantae; phylum Streptophyta; class Magnoliopsida; order Poales; family Poaceae; genus Eragrostis; species Eragrostis curvula. Next base: position 8,780 of record RWGY01000350.1, on the reverse strand, counting down.
TTAAATATTGCTCATATCAAATGAAATGTTTGTCCATAATGCAATTTTCATGCCATTTCATAGAATTGAAAACAATATTTATTATTGCAAATAATGTATAACTAGTTTTGTACCATTTCAGAGAAGATGATGTGCTCTCTCTTTATTAGTAACTTGTCACATCTTAAAAAATACTGATAGAGTAGGTCATTATTCAAAATATAAAACCACTATTTTAAATAGCCTAGTCACTATTGCACTTCTCTACCGCTCAAACTTTGCATCTTCGTTGCTGAAATGAATGTATCGTTTAAAAGAGGCGATTTTCTATGGGAGAAGCGCGTAGTCTAAAGCAGATGTGGCATCGCCTCGCCTCTCCACAGCATTCGGGACGTCGTGGACACATACCGTGAGAGAGTGCGTCGGTCGTTGTGGCCACTTCCGCGGGGAGCACATCCGTGACCCAAAGTCGGTTTGCTTGCTGGGTTGCGGGCCGCCGGCTAGTGGCCGCAGCCCGACGACGCCGTACGGGCCGTGGGCTGCGACAAGTCTCTTTGCGCATGCCTCGTAACACATACTTGGTAATCTTATTGTTTTCCAATGTTGACGTAAATGTTTCATAATGAGGATCGAGCTTGACGAGCTTTTGTAGAACTCAAACATAAGATTGCTCCTAAAAAATGCTTGTGAATACTCAACGGATGGAGACTAATACTGGTGGACAACAAGTTGTGATCTTTTAACACCAATTTAGATAAACTTATGGAGCCTAATTAAGACTCAAGGGGGGCTTATGCCCCTCCCCCAACACACATACACGTACGCACAACCCTCCGCTCTAGATAACTTGGTTGGCATTGACAACACAAACGATCTATCTGTAACACCCCACTTCAAAAACTAGCATATATTATAGTAACAAGGCTTACAAGAAAAGAAAAACGAAACTCAATGCTAGCACACTATTAAAAGCGCTATATTGCAACATCTACCAAAGTGAACAACTTCAAAAGATCAAACCATGATTACAAGCTTAAAAGTTTTAAAACATGAGAAAACAAATGGTCCATGACCAAAACTTGTGTGCATTGTGCAATTCAGCTATTCCCCATGCTCACAGCTCGCTTTATTCATTTGCACTGGAAAGAAAGAGGTGAGATAAAACTCAGCAAGCAACGGCTATGAATACACATATCTCACACATGTTGTTTATTAGTTTTAAAAAAATGAAATAATGAACAGCCAACACGAGAGGAAATAAACAACCAAAGGTACACTTTCAATTAAACGATAAGATATGAATCGACCATCCATAATTCTCCAAATACAAGATATCAACAATCTCCATGATAATTCACACCCTCTGACGATTAACAAGAATGTATGCATGCCATGATGCAACTTCAGTGAGAGTTTTATGTTGGACGACGCCAACCTCTCATGCAACTCCACGTACCGGTACTAGTCATGCACGATGGCAATGACAGGCCTTTAATCTTCAGATGAATTAATGCATATGTATGCATGTGAAACGACAAGTATGCATAATACCGCTGATTGCAACCAGTCAAGATATAAACATTCATCAAGTATTATAAATGACATAGATAAAACTGATCCAGCGTCAAGCATACAACATAATGAAAGTTTGACAATCATTCCTCCATGCATCACAGAAATAAAATCAAATGGGCGATCATCAAACACCAATGATTCAGCAAGAAATAAAGCAATTGATGATATTTCTGTTGTGTTTGCCATTTTATTCAGAAAAGATGCAAAACATGCATATAGACATAGCGATTGCCACAACCCCTACGTTACTTGCCTCTTAACCGAAGACGATGAAGATAACTCGCCAAATCGAGGATTAGAAGTGCTACCACCTGATTCAAACAGTAGTAACGGCATATTCAAAATCGCATTATCACATAAAAACTGAATGTAAAGCGCTCCTATGGTCGTTTGAAAACAAAACCCAAAGCTTGTAATCATGGTTTGATCTTTGAAGTTTGTCACTTTGATAGATGTTGCAATATAGCGCTTTTTTATAGTGTGCTAGCATTGAGTTTCGTTTTCTTTTCTTTTAAGCCTTGTTACTATAATATAATGCTAGTTTTTGGAGTGGGGTGTTACACTATCAATTTGAAGAGTGGTCATCAACAGGCAACTCACGACCTCCTCACTCGGCTCGACAACGCCAACCAAGTTACCCTCTTTGACGAATAGACTAGGCAAGCCATATATCATTTGCCAGATTGCTAGAATCACTGCAAGCAAGATCGTCTAGTTTGTACCTTTCTCAACAAATGAAACTCCAGATTGCCAAATTGCTAGAATTGTTGCAAGCAAGATCGTCTAGCCAAGGTTTTAAAAACCGTTTGAAACCGCAGCTACCAGACCGGAATAGTTTTGTCGGCTTTCGCAAAAACTAGTAAACCAGTCAGTAAACCAAAAAAAAAAAGTGCAAAAACAAATTTGACAAAATTTTGAATGCAAACCAGTTGTTTTCAGTGCTTGCTGGATATTTCAGTTGTAACGAGACAATTTTTCTTTTGAAGCAAACAGGTTCGGTTTTCCGATTTACGCTCGTTTTTTTTCCTGTTTGCCGATTGATTATGTCGATATTAAAATTTTCATTTTTTTTTCAAATCCGTTCACATTTAAAATACGTAAACCACCAGACCGCTACTACCGGGACCTGATCCGTTTTTGCGGTTTGCGAAAACCTGTTGGTTTTCCAAACCCCGCTGGCGACACATAGCTCCACTCCTGCATGATACTGTTATGCATATAGCAATGGCTTTGTTGAACTACTTATTCTAAGAGTTGTCATTTCAGACGTATAGTTGGGGTTTTAGTTGCTCAAAAACTAAAATTTTCCTTAATAAGTAATAACATATTAAATTTCATCATAAATGGATGAATCAAATTATGTTTACCAAAACAGAGGGAAAACCTTCTCGAAAAGGAGTCTTGTATTAACAAAAGGAGCCACACGAAAACACATCGTGTGTTACCACGGGTTCACGTGTGTTATCGTGTTACCAATTGTTGTAGCGCCTTCACATGTGTATCTTAAATTCTAACAAAAAATTGAATGGATAGAACATGAAACTATGTATCATTACGCAAATTTTGAGATACAGTCGAAAAATTTTGCAAGAGAAAAAAAGAGAATTCAGCATGTGTATAGTAACGGGTTGCGGGTTCGAGATGAACATTTACAACCCTCACTATTCATAAGCTAATTTCTCTTTGCGCAAGTTTTAGTCTCAAATTTTGCCTGATAGTAGATGTTTGCATGCTTCATCCATTCATATTTTGGTGTAATTTTAGATTCACATTACACGGTAACGGTTGTAGCACCGGATTCAGTGCAGCGATGAGGAAACCGAATACTGAAAGGCAGGGGGGAGAAGTCCGCCATACCAAACAGTCGATCCAACGGCCGGTGCTGGCCGGCACCTCTCCCTCTCTAAATCCATCCGCTCGTCCCCCTTCGTCAGTCTCCCACTCCCCAGGTCTCCGGCGAAGTCTCCCCGCCGCGCCGCGCTCACATCTCGGTCGCGGCTAACCCAAGCCCGCACAACAATCCTCTTGATGCGGGGTTTAGCCAGCGCTGCCTCCGCGTAGCTAGCCGGATCGAAGCGACCGCGTGCGCTCCGGATCGGTGCGCGCCTCTCCCGCATGGCGGGCCGCGCGAGGGGCCCGATATGGGGCTTCGGCCGCGGCGGCGGTGCTGGTCTCGGTCCTCCTCGTGGAGGGCCTCGTCGCGGGCGGGGCGGGGGCCGAGATCCCCGGCAGAAGAACGTGCAGGTGTCGCTCCGGGCCAAGTGGCCGGGACCCCGCTGCTGCTCGAAGCCAGGTGAGTTTGTTTTCTGGCTTGGTTTCGCTGGACGCTGGGAGTTTAGGCGGCTTCTGTTCATCGGGATGCACAATTCGACTTCAGTTTAGTTGGTTTAGGTGAGTTTTGTCTCAGGGTTTTAGCAATGGGAGCCTGGCGATCTGGAAACCGAGAGTGAACTGTTGAGGGGATATGTGTAAATGTTTTCTTTTTTAAATTCGAGTAGTCAATTTCAGTGGGATTCACACTCCATTAGTTTCTCCGGCGGGATTTTAGCAGCTGATCAGTAAAATAGCGTTGCTGTGCTGTAGAACGCTTCTGTTTATTGGGGCACTGGATTCGCGTTGTGACTGACATAAAATCGTAGTTTAGTATGAAACCTTCCAGAGCAGAACAATATTAAAATTTGGAAAATAATTTGTAATCAATTGATGGTTGTGATTATTTCACATTACCATTGTTTTGAAACCTTTTTGTTAACCATGGGTTACTTTTGAATACTAAGGTCCAATAAGCATACCACACATGTTCGGAAAGTGTTAACATTTACCTTTTACACTTCATTTATTGTGTGGGAGTTTTATTTTTCTTTGCGGTCTAACGTTGGTACCATCATTGATACCTTTTCATTAGTCCATCTATATTACGTGTCAGAGGCTAAATGTTGGACTAGCGTTAGGCTAGCCTGATTGCATTAGACAGTAATATGCGATCTTACAATTCTCAACGTGACCTCAATTTATATTTTATGTTGCTTGATATTGATCTATGGAACCAATTCTATTTATGCCTTGGAAAAGCCTCAGTGGATTTGCCTTAAAGACAATAGAAGTTTTTGTGTCTGACCAATAAATAAATATTTATATTTATGCTGACAATTGAGAAACCAACTATGAAAGGCGGTGCATGTAGCATGTCAACTGTCAGGAAGTACACTTAGAACTTCTTTTTGCTGGTAATAAGCAGTTAGAATAATCTAGCTTTAAATTTTCTTGTCTATTCTTCTGACTTTGCATCTGTGGACTTGAAAAACCATTAAATTATCGGCATGTGTTAATTAACGTTTGCAACATTGGTGTTGATCGGTCGATTTACTACTTGTTCCACACAGAATCTAATAATTCTTGTGTTTACCACATTTGTTAGTGAATTACTTTCAAAGAATGGAAGAAAGAACTATTTTGGGATTTTATTGACAACTGGAAGGAACTGGACAAAGGCTCTGACTGCTTGACGGCAAAATGCTGCATCCAGAAGATTGTTGAGGATGCCCGTGCACTTCTCAATGAGCCACTTTCTACGATTTTCGAGTTTTCCACTTACTCTTCGATCAGCATCGCCAAGATTAGTGCTTTTACAGGCAGCTTGCTGAAGAGTCATTATCTTCGGTTCCTGTTGATTCTTTGGAGCAAATTTCTGGTCATGGTACTGAAGAAAAATTTCCATGAGGCTGGAAAGTCCCAGCCCTTCTGGAGGAACTTGCTGCTGGGTAGACACAGGGAATGCTCTATTGTTCAACTCAGCTGATCTACGTCGATGGCTGAGGGCTTGGGCAAATTGTAAGTATTTTTCTTGTCCCTGTATTTTTCCTTTGTTTAGGCTGTAAGACAGATTGTTCACAGTATTTGTTGAACAGAGCTACAGACTCCACTGAACGACTTGAACTCTTCGACTTTGACCATGTATATCCTCGCTCCAATATTACCGCCCCAGTTGCTATATTTTATGGTGCTGTTGGGACAACATGCTTCAAAGGGCTGCATGCCCATCTAGCAGAAGCGTCAAAGCAGGTAAAATACTCATGCATATTTTTTCAGGTGTACTTTGGGGGCATATGAGGTCTTGTGAAGGAATAGAATCTTGAAAATAGGGAAAAGCAGTGTTGTACTTTGTCATTGTGTGTTTGATATCCTTCAGCATATATGGTTGTTCAGCTATTTCTACTATCTCATTACCATGTAATTACTGATGTGCGATACCCTCTTATTTATTTTCTTATTTTGAATTCGTCACATGAACAGTAATTGATTCCAGACTTTATTGTTTTATTAATCATGCTAAACCTCTATACCAATGTATTTTTTATTGCACTTTTCGGATCCATTCTCTTTCTTTATGGTAATAGCTACACGTCCGACTGAATCTACTGACTGATTTACGACCACTGCATCATGCCCGCTGATTATCTAACCCCAAGTCTTGATGACCGACTGATGTGCTAGTCGGACCAGTGTCGTGCAACTCTGGTTGGACCTGTAGCTATGTTCTTTCTTTATACATTGATCTTTTCGTTCAAGAAAGAGACTTGTGGGGGTTTGTGAACAATCTAGTTGCAATTTGTGGATCTCCCACTGTGTGTTCTTCAGTATACCTGATACACACTTTTATCATTTCAAATGATGGCCTGGGTCAATCTACATAGTCATGGATATCTCTTCTAAATTTCTTTGGACCTCTTATTGCTTCGGTTATCTGATGTTGCTGTATATGCTGTTCATAGGGAAAAGTCAGATATGCCCTGCGCCCTGTCCTACCATCTGGATGTCAGGCTACATCCAGCTTTTGCGGTTCTATTGGTGCTGTTGATGCAGTCACCTTGAGTGGTTACGGTGTGGAGCTTGCCCTGAAAAACATGGAGTACAAGGCCATGGATGACACTGCTATAAAAAAGGGTAATTTGACTAGATGTTTTTGTTGCACCAGAGTATGCACTTGTTGCTGCTTAGTTCTGTATAAAAGGAATTCCATTATTGAATTATCAAGTAAATGCATGTCTGACAGAAAAGTATGAAACATCTAGAAACAAAACTGTTACATCTCAACCCGTTGTCTTATATAAATCAGTTAAGACATTGTTCATTTTCTGGTAAAAAGATGTTTTTCTTATTGGCGTGGATGGGTGCGTATAGAGCATGTCGTTATTGTCCATTTTAAGCCCACTTATTCCTATCTTCCTTTCTGTGGCTCCCTTTGCCCACAATTATAAGGCCGATAAGTATAAAGAAAACAGTTCCACCCTATGCCAAAGCAGGCATATTTTTTGCTATAGTTCCCGCTGGCCTAATAACGGGTCTAGTACGTGTATATCTTCTTTAGTACTGTTTTTTTTTGAGATCTCTTTAGTACTGTTGTTAACATGAAGAAAGTGCAACAGTGCTGTTTTTCTTTAATAGTTCCGGGCATTGAGCACTGTTATGTCTTTTTGTTTCTAGGTGTTGCTTTGGAAGATCCTAAGACTGAAGACCTTAGTCAAGAAGTTAGAGGATTTATATTTTCAAAAATTCTGGTTCGTTCTATTCAGTGAACACCTTAAAGTTTCTTTGCACCACTTAGCGGTGATGTGTAAATATTGAATCTGTTATTGATCTGTAGGAGCGCAAGCCAGAGCTAAATGCTGAGATCATGGCATTTAGAGATTATCTTTTGTCATCAACAGTTCCCGACACGCTTGAAGTCTGGGAACTCAAAGGTATTGTTGCCTGTTTGCCATAAACTGATATGTGGTGTGCAGATTGTTCTCTTATTTACTCTGTCCAACGGCAATGCATCTTTTTGTATTAGAGAAACACCTTTTATTTTTGGTTTTCTCCACACTGCAGATCTGGGTCATCAGACAGCACAGAGGATTCTTCAAGCATCAGATCCTTTACAGTCAATGCAGGAAATCAATCAGAATTTCCCCAGTATAGTTTCTTCACTATCACGAATGAAGGTGCTCACACATTCAAAGTTCACTTTAATAAACATCTAAATAGGCACAAAAGTCGTGATATTACTTAATGTTTTGTACTATATCAAATCCATTCTTATGAATTGGAAATGACTAAAATGAGTACTAATCTAATGTTTGTACAGCTTGACAATTCCATCAAGGATGAAATTATTGCAAATCAGCGAATGGTTCCGCCTGGCAAATCATTGATGGCTTTGAACGGTGCTTTGATTAATATTGAGGATCTTGACCTTTACCTGTATGTCCTACCATACTTTCTGGATAACATTGTTTCTTATATTTCTTTACTCTCTGTTTTTTAAGCTGAAATACGGTCACATTAGCTATTTGGTTCTTGTCTTGGGCGTACTATAGTGGATTCTAGTCAGCATACCCTGTAACACTTGGAAAGTGGTCTTGTATACTGCTCTTCGGCAGAAATTATACTGCATATAATGTATGTTCACAAGTCTAACATCTCAAAACTTGTAATGAAAAAAGAATAAAAAGTATTGGTATATTGGCTCTTTTGGAGGGACATGCCATTTGCATGCGAATCTCCACCCTCTATTGAATCAAACAGAAAAGACATACGCCCAAACAGCCGATCAGACATAAAACTACAGACTTTTTTTGTTGGCCGTTTACTCATGTAAGAGGAGGATATATTGTATCCATCTACCTTTGTGGTTGGGCTTACCTACTGTCATAATTTTAGTAGTATGTTCGCTAAATTGGCTTACCAATTTTGCTCTCTGATAGTTGTTATATGACCACTAAAGTAGATATTTTGTTATGGCTTATTCAATAGGTTAATGGATATGGTCCATGAAGAATTATCTCTAGCTGATCAGTTCTCCCGGTTAAAGGTAAGTTTAAGAAATGTGTTGTGAGGACTGCTTTTGTTTCATGTCCAGCTTTCTTTTTAATGCTTCATTGCTTGCCAGTATTTAGCTTTGCTTGTTTTACCTAACAATTTGTTGTCTTATAAATGTTTTTGTGATATGAACTTTGCCACTTGTTGTGTCTTCAATTCCTTTTTTTTCTGACGATACTCCATCTGATGTAGTAATTAACTTCTAGTCTGAATTTTAGTAGCAGTTGAACAAACATATTTGCGAAAAGGCTATATTGCATTTTTGTTATGTTATGTATGGAATGTTTCTTTTTGCTTTGCCAATTGTCATCATATTCTTCCTTAATGCTTAAATAACTAAGATATTGCAATATTAAATCCTGGAA
>RWGY01000349.1:0-25420 GCA_007726485.1 Eragrostis curvula | reverse complement strand
GTGGGTTTTCGACACATATCGGTCCTCCACACCCCACTTCCCACCGACCTTTTACAATTCGACTTGTCCCCTTTTGCAGAAGTCTGACGAGTCGACTCGTCAACTTGTAACCCGGTTTCCCGACATGTCCCGTTTTTTCACATGGACCCGTGAAGTATTGTTCCCACACATGTGTCATTGATGGAAGGACATGCCCACCCATGTTTTTGCCTTGTTCTCATGGCTTTCCGATACGTCAGTCACCAGACCGAATTACAACCCGAAAGTTGACAAGTCGACTCGTCAACTTGTAACTGTAATTTCCGACATTCCCGTTTTCTCATGGACTCGAGAAGTATAGTTCCCACGCATGTTTCCTTGATGGATGGACATCCCCACCCATTTTTTTGCCTTCTTCTCATGGCTTTCCGATACGTCGGTCCCCAGACCCAATTACAACCCAAAAGTTGACAAGTCGACTTGTCAACTTTCGCAGAACTTGACGAGTCGACTCGTCAACTTGTAACTGTAATTCCCGACATTCCCGTTTTCTCATGGACGCGAGAAGTATAGTTCCCACACATGTTTCCTTGATGGATGGACATTCCCACCCATGTTTTTGCCTTGTTCTCATGGCTTTCCGATACGTCGGTCTCGGCAACCCCGAATCATTGGTTCTCGACCATCCCGTTTTGCCATGGACCCATGGGTCATTCTTCCGTCTCATGTTTCCTTGGCGGATGGACATTCCCACCCATGTGTTTGCCTTGTTGTCATGGGTTTCCCACCATGGACCCTTTCTATATGGTAATCCGTGTTATGGTTCCCGCACATCTTTTCCCCAAGTACCACGGGCCATTCTTCCCACCCAACTCTCTTCAACCAAGGGGTCCATGTCGTTCCTTGCCATGCACATGATGCAGGGGCTGTCAATGCTTGAACATCTTGGCGGTTTCAAGGGACTTAGTCATTTCTTGCTTTTTCACCTTTCTCTTGGACAAGTGCGTGGGACTTAGTCGTATGGCCGTGATGTAGATCAGAGCCTGAGCCATCTTGTGGGAGTTGAAGGGGGAGGGACGAATCCGTGCGACGTGGGGCTGGATCTCAGTGGATCGTGGCAGCAAGGCCACTCTGCCACTTACAATGCCCCGTCGCGTATTTAAGTCGTCTGCAAAGGGCACAAGCAAGGCAGCCGTGATGATGTTGGCCTAGTTGGCCGACACCACGGGGCAGCGCTGCAAGCACCATGTGGCCGACGCGACACACCTCAAGGGCGCACGCGACGAAGGCAACCATTGAGACAACCACTTCCCGTATAACGGGTAGCAGCACGCAAGCACTCGTCAATGGCACGGGTAAAACCCGTACTATTGGAAGGACAAGGCGCACTGGAGTCGGCCGAAGTACAACGGGGGGCCTCCAGGCAGTCACGAGTCCAAAACCACTCATCCGCTTCGAAGCCGCTACGGTCAAGCCGTCCAAGCATCCCGACGCGCTTGGCACGACGGGTCTACTAGAAGGACGGCGACCGAAGGTCCACAGCGCAGGGAAGTAACCAACTAGAAACGGGCCACGTTTTAGCGTTGTAACAACGCTTCCGATACCTCATGCCAACTTTCGGGTCATTCCGACACCTTCCGGTTTCGGTCCAACGTCGGGTCGTCGGCCGTGTTGCCGTTACACGGCCGAAAACGGCGGTTCATCGCCGGGGCACGCTGCCTAATACGTGCCCTGGGGGTGCTCCAACAAGCCCTCATCCTTACCCGACCTTCCCCCGGGGGCCCCCATAGAGGTAACACCTCTCCCCCTAATATACCCGAGGAGCAGCCCCCCTCCCAGGAGTAGGGGGGATTCTAGGGGCTGCTGGGCTCACTATTTCCTGGGAAACCATTCCAACAGGAATTTGGCAAGCCAAACCATCCAAAATCTCTTCCTTTGCTATGTAATTGAGTTCCACCACACCCAGGGTCCCAACCCAAGCTCTTTGGCTCAGTTTTTTTCGGGAGCCAATTACAAGTTGACAAGTCGACTCGTCAACTTTTCCGGAAGTTGACAAGTCGACTTGTCAACTTTTGCAGAAGTTGACGAGTCGACTCGTCAACTTGTAACTGGGTTTCCCGACATTCCCGTTTTCTCACATGGACCCGTGAAGTATTCTTCCCACACATGTTTCCTTGATGGATGGACATGCCCACCTATGTTTTTGCCATGTTTCCATGGGTTTCCGACATATCGGTCTCCACACCCAATTACAACCCGAAAGTTGACAAGTCGACTTGTCAACTTTTGCAGAAGTTCACGAGTCGACTCGCCAACTTGTAACTGGGGTTCCCGACATTCCCGTTTTTTCTCATGGACCCGTGAAGTGTCCTTCCCACACATGTTTCCTTCATGGATGGACATGCCCACCTATGTTTTTGCCATGTTTGCTTGGGTTTCCGACATATCGGTCTCCACACCCAATTACAACCTGAAAGTTGACAAGTCGACTTGTCAACATTGGCAGAAGTTTACAAGTCGACTTGTCAACATTGGCAGAAGTTGACAAGTCGACTTGTCTACTTGTAACTGGGTTTCCCGACATTCCCGTTTTTTCACATGGACCCGTGAAGTATCCTTCCCACACATGTTTCCTTGATGGATGGACATGCCCACCTATGCCATTTCCATGTTTGCATGGGTTTCCGACATATCGGTCTCCACACCCAATTACAACCCGAAAGTTGACAAGTCGACTTGTCAACTTTTGCAGAAGTTGACGAGTCGACTCGTCAACTTGTAACCGGGTTTCCCGACATTCCCGTTTTTTCACATGGACCCGTGAAGTATCCTTCCCACACATGTTTCCTTGATGGATGGACATGCCCACCTATGCCTTTTCCATGTTTGCGTGGGTTTCCGACATATCGGTCTCCACACCCAATTACAACCCGAAAGTTGACAAGTCGACTTGTCAACTTTTGCAGAAGTTGACGAGTCGACTCGTCAACTTGTAACCGGGTTTCCCGACATTCCCGTTTTTTCACATGGACCCGTGAAGTATTGTTCCCACACATGTGTCATTGATGGAAGGACATGCCCACCCATGTTTTTGCCTTGTTCTCATGGCTTTCCGATACGTCAGTCACCAGACCGAATTACAATCCGAAAGTTGACAAGTCGACTCGTCAACTTGTAACTGTAATTTCCGACATTCCCGTTTTCTCATGGACTCGAGAAGTATAGTTCCCACGCATGTTTCCTTGATGGATGGACATCCCCACCCATTTTTTTGCCTTCTTCTCATGGCTTTCCGATACGTCGGTCCCCAGACCCAATTACAACCCAAAAGTTGACAAGTCGACTTGTCAACTTTCGCAGAACTTGACGAGTCGACTCGTCAACTTGTAACTGTAATTCCCGACATTCCCGTTTTCTCATGGACGCGAGAAGTATAGTTCCCACACATGTTTCCTTGATGGATGGACATTCCCACCCATGTTTTTGCCTTGTTCTCATGGCTTTCCGATACGTCGGTCTCGGCAACCCCGAATCATTGGTTCTCGACCATCCCGTTTTGCCATGGACCCATGGGTCATTCTTTCGTCTCATGTTTCCTTGGCGGATGGACATTCCCACCCATGTGTTTGCCTTGTTGTCATGGGTTTCCCACCATGGACCCTTTCTATATGGTAATCCGTGTTATGGTTCCCGCACATCTTTTCCCCAAGTACCACGGGCCATTCTTCCCACCCAACTCTCTTCAACCAAGGGGTCCATGTCGTTCCTTGCCATGCACATGATGCAGGGGCTGTCAATGCTTGAACATCTTGGCGGTTTCAAGGGACTTAGTCATTTCTTGCTTTTTCACCTTTCTCTTGGACAAGTGCGTGGGACTTAGTCGTATGGCCGTGATGTAGATCAGAGCCTGAGCCATCTTGTGGGAGTTGAAGGGGGAGGGACGAATCCGTGCGACGTGGGGCTGGATCTCAGTGGATCGTGGCAGCAAGGCCACTCTGCCACTTACAATGCCCCGTCGCGTATTTATGTCGTCTGCAAAGGGCACAAGCAAGGCAGCCGTGATGATGTTGGCCTAGTTGGCCGACACCACGGGGCAGCGCTGCAAGCACCATGTGGCCGACGCGACACACCTCAAGGGCGCACGCGACGAAGGCAACCATTGAGACAACCACTTCCCGTATAACGGGTAGCAGCACGCAAGCACTCGTCAATGGCACGGGTAAAACCCGTACTATTGGAAGGACAAGGCGCACTGGAGTCGGCCGAAGTACAACGGGGGGCCTCCAGGCAGTCACGAGTCCAAAACCACTCATCCGCTTCGAAGCCGCTACGGTCAAGCCGTCCAAGCATCCCGACGCGCTTGGCACGACGGGTCTACTAGAAGGACGGCGACCGAAGGTCCACAGCGCAGGGAAGTAACCAGCTAGAAACGGGCCACGTTTTAGCGTTGTAACAACGCTTCCGATACCTCATGCCAACTTTCGGGTCATTCCGACACCTTCCGGTTTCGGTCCAACGTCGGGTCGTCGGCCGTGTTGCCGTTACACGGCCGAAAACGGCGGTTCATCGCCGGGGCACGCTGCCTAATACGTGCCCTGGGGGTGCGCCCACAAGCCCTCATCCTTACCCGACCTTCCCCCGGGGGCCCCCATAGAGGTAACACCTCTCCCCCTAATATACCCGAGGAGCAGCCCCCCTCCCAGGAGTAGGGGGGATTCTAGGGGCTGCTGGGCTCACTATTTCCTGGGAAACCATTCCAACAGGAATTTGGCAAGCCAAACCATCCAAAATCTCTTCCTTTGCTATGTAATTGAGTTCCACCACACCCAGGGTCCCAACCCAAGCTCTTTGGCTCAGTTTTTTTCGGGAGCCAATTACAAGTTGACAAGTCGACTCGTCAACTTTTCCGGAAGTTGACAAGTCGACTTGTCAACTTTTGCAGAAGTTCACGAGTCGACTCGTCAACTTGTAACTGGGTTTCCCGACATTCCCGTTTTCTCACATGGACCCGTGAAGTATTCTTCCCACACATGTTTCCTTGATGGATGGACATGCCCACCTATGTTTTTGCCATGTTTCCATGGGTTTCCGACATATCGGTCTCCACACCCAATTACAACCCGAAAGTTGACAAGTCGACTTGTCAACTTTTGCAGATGTTCACGAGTCGACTCGCCAACTTGTAACTGGGGTTCCCGACATTCCCGTTTTTTCTCATGGACCCGTGAAGTGTCCTTCCCACACATGTTTCCTTCATGGATGGACATGCCCACCTATGTTTTTGCCATGGTTGCTTGGGTTTCCGACATATCGGTCTCCACACCCAATTACAACCTGAAAGTTGGCAAGTCGACTTGTCAACATTGGCAGAAGTTTACAAGTCGACTTGTAAACATTGGCAGAAGTTGACAAGTCGACTTGTCTACTTGTAACTGGGTTTCCCGACATTCCCGTTTTTTCACATGGACCCGTGAAGTATCCTTCCCACACATGTTTCCTTGATGGATGGACATGCCCACCTATGCCTTTTCCATGTTTGCGTGGGTTTCCGACATATCGGTCTCCACACCCAATTACAACCCGAAAGTTGACAAGTCGACTTGTCAACTTTTGCAGAAGTTGACGAGTCGACTCGTCAACTTGTAACCGGGTTTCCCGACATTCCCGTTTTTTCACATGGACCCGTGAAGTATTGTTCCCACACATGTGTCATTGATGGAAGGACATGCCCACCCATGTTTTTGCCTTGTTCTCATGGCTTTCCGATACGTCAGTCACCAGACCGAATTACAATCCGAAAGTTGACAAGTCGACTCGTCAACTTGTAACTGTAATTTCCGACATTCCCGTTTTCTCATGGACTCGAGAAGTATAGTTCCCACGCATGTTTCCTTGATGGATGGACATCCCCACCCATTTTTTTGCCTTCTTCTCATGGCTTTCCGATACGTCGGTCCCCAGACCCAATTACAACCCAAAAGTTGACAAGTCGACTTGTCAACTTTCGCAGAACTTGACGAGTCGACTCGTCAACTTGTAACTGTAATTCCCGACATTCCCGTTTTCTCATGGACGCGAGAAGTATAGTTCCCACACATGTTTCCTTGATGGATGGACATTCCCACCCATGTTTTTGCCTTGTTCTCATGGCTTTCCGATACGTCGGTCTCGGCAACCCCGAATCATTGGTTCTCGACCATCCCGTTTTGCCATGGACCCATGGGTCATTCTTTCGTCTCATGTTTCCTTGGCGGATGGACATTCCCACCCATGTGTTTGCCTTGTTGTCATGGGTTTCCCACCATGGACCCTTTCTATATGGTAATCCGTGTTATGGTTCCCGCACATCTTTTCCCCAAGTATCACGGGCCATTCTTCCCACCCAACTCTCTTCAACCAAGGGGTCCATGTCGTTCCTTGCCATGCACATGATGCAGGGGCTGTCAATGCTTGAACATCTTGGCGGTTTCAAGGGACTTAGTCATTTCTTGCTTTTTCACCTTTCTCTTGGACAAGTGCGTGGGACTTAGTCGTATGGCCGTGATGTAGATCAGAGCCTGAGCCATCTTGTGGGAGTTGAAGGGGGAGCGACGAATCCGTGCGACATGGGGCTGGATCTCAGTGGATCGTGGCAGCAAGGCCACTCTGCCACTTACAATGCCCCGTCGCGTATTTATGTCGTCTGCAAAGGGCACAAGCAAGGCAGCCGTGATGATGTTGGCCTAGTTGGCTGACACCACGGGGCAGCGCTGCAAGCACCATGTGGCCGACGCGACACACCTCAAGGGCGCACGCGACGAAGGCAACCATTGAGACAACCACTTCCCGTATAACGGGTAGCAGCACGCAAGCACTCGTCAATGGCACGGGTAAAACCCGTACTATTGGAAGGACAAGGCGCACTGGAGTCGGCCGAAGTACAACGGGGGGCCTCCAGGCAGTCACGAGTCCAAAACCACTCATCCGCTTCGAAGCCGCTACGGTCAAGCCGTCCAAGCATCCCGACGCGCTTGGCACGACGGGTCTACTAGAAGGACGGCGACCGAAGGTCCACAGCGCAGGGAAGTAACCAGCTAGAAACGGGCCACGTTTTAGCGTTGTAACAACGCTTCCGATACCTCATGCCAACTTTCGGGTCATTCCGACACCTTCCGGTTTCGGTCCAACGTCGGGTCGTCGGCCGTGTTGCCGTTACACGGCCGAAAACGGCGGTTCATCGCCGGGGCACGCTGCCTAATACGTGCCCTGGGGGTGCGCCCACAAGCCCTCATCCTTACCCGACCTTCCCCCGGGGGCCCCCATAGAGGTAACACCTCTCCCCCTAATATGCCCGAGGAGCAGCCCCCCTCCCAGGAGTAGGGGGGATTCTAGGGGCTGCTAGGCTCACTATTTCCTGGGAAACCATTCCAACAGGAATTTGGCAAGCCAAACCATCCAAAATCTCTTCCTTTGCTATGTAATTGAGTTCCACCACACCCAGGGTCCCAACCCAAGCTCTTTGGCTCAGTTTTTTTCGGGAGCCAATTACAAGTTGACAAGTCGACTCGTCAACTTTTCCGGAAGTTGACAAGTCGACTTGTCAACTTTTGCAGAAGTTCACGAGTCGACTCGTCAACTTGTAACTGGGTTTCCCGACATTCCCGTTTTCTCACATGGACCCGTGAAGTATTCTTCCCACACATGTTTCCTTGATGGATGGACATGCCCACCTATGTTTTTGCCATGTTTCCATGGGTTTCCGACATATCGGTCTCCACACCCAATTACAACCCGAAAGTTGACAAGTCGACTTGTCAACTTTTGCAGATGTTCACGAGTCGACTCGCCAACTTGTAACTGGGGTTCCCGACATTCCCGTTTTTTCTCATGGACCCGTGAAGTGTCCTTCCCACACATGTTTCCTTCATGGATGGACATGCCCACCTATGTTTTTGCCATGGTTGCTTGGGTTTCCGACATATCGGTCTCCACACCCAATTACAACCTGAAAGTTGGCAAGTCGACTTGTCAACATTGGCAGAAGTTTACAAGTCGACTTGTAAACATTGGCAGAAGTTGACAAGTCGACTTGTCTACTTGTAACTGGGTTTCCCGACATTCCCGTTTTTTCACATGGACCCGTGAAGTATCCTTCCCACACATGTTTCCTTGATGGATGGACATGCCCACCTATGCCTTTTCCATGTTTGCGTGGGTTTCCGACATATCGGTCTCCACACCCAATTACAACCCGAAAGTTGACAAGTCGACTTGTCAACTTTTGCAGAAGTTGACGAGTCGACTCGTCAACTTGTAACCGGGTTTCCCGACATTCCCGTTTTTTCACATGGACCCGTGAAGTATTGTTCCCACACATGTGTCATTGATGGAAGGACATGCCCACCCATGTTTTTGCCTTGTTCTCATGGCTTTCCGATACGTCAGTCACCAGACCGAATTACAATCCGAAAGTTGACAAGTCGACTCGTCAACTTGTAACTGTAATTTCCGACATTCCCGTTTTCTCATGGACTCGAGAAGTATAGTTCCCACGCATGTTTCCTTGATGGATGGACATCCCCACCCATTTTTTTGCCTTCTTCTCATGGCTTTCCGATACGTCGGTCCCCAGACCCAATTACAACCCAAAAGTTGACAAGTCGACTTGTCAACTTTCGCAGAACTTGACGAGTCGACTCGTCAACTTGTAACTGTAATTCCCGACATTCCCGTTTTCTCATGGACGCGAGAAGTATAGTTCCCACACATGTTTCCTTGATGGATGGACATTCCCACCCATGTTTTTGCCTTGTTCTCATGGCTTTCCGATACGTCGGTCTCGGCAACCCCGAATCATTGGTTCTCGACCATCCCGTTTTGCCATGGACCCATGGGTCATTCTTTCGTCTCATGTTTCCTTGGCGGATGGACATTCCCACCCATGTGTTTGCCTTGTTGTCATGGGTTTCCCACCATGGACCCTTTCTATATGGTAATCCGTGTTATGGTTCCCGCACATCTTTTCCCCAAGTATCACGGGCCATTCTTCCCACCCAACTCTCTTCAACCAAGGGGTCCATGTCGTTCCTTGCCATGCACATGATGCAGGGGCTGTCAATGCTTGAACATCTTGGCGGTTTCAAGGGACTTAGTCATTTCTTGCTTTTTCACCTTTCTCTTGGACAAGTGCGTGGGACTTAGTCGTATGGCCGTGATGTAGATCAGAGCCTGAGCCATCTTGTGGGAGTTGAAGGGGGAGCGACGAATCCGTGCGACATGGGGCTGGATCTCAGTGGATCGTGGCAGCAAGGCCACTCTGCCACTTACAATGCCCCGTCGCGTATTTATGTCGTCTGCAAAGGGCACAAGCAAGGCAGCCGTGATGATGTTGGCCTAGTTGGCTGACACCACGGGGCAGCGCTGCAAGCACCATGTGGCCGACGCGACACACCTCAAGGGCGCACGCGACGAAGGCAACCATTGAGACAACCACTTCCCGTATAACGGGTAGCAGCACGCAAGCACTCGTCAATGGCACGGGTAAAACCCGTACTATTGGAAGGACAAGGCGCACTGGAGTCGGCCGAAGTACAACGGGGGGCCTCCAGGCAGTCACGAGTCCAAAACCACTCATCCGCTTCGAAGCCGCTACGGTCAAGCCGTCCAAGCATCCCGACGCGCTTGGCACGACGGGTCTACTAGAAGGACGGCGACCGAAGGTCCACAGCGCAGGGAAGTAACCAGCTAGAAACGGGCCACGTTTTAGCGTTGTAACAACGCTTCCGATACCTCATGCCAACTTTCGGGTCATTCCGACACCTTCCGGTTTCGGTCCAACGTCGGGTCGTCGGCCGTGTTGCTGTTACACGGCCGAAAACGGCGGTTCATCGCCGGGGCACGCTGCCTAATACGTGCCCTGGGGGTGCGCCCACAAGCCCTCATCCTTACCCGACCTTCCCCCGGGGGCCCCCATAGAGGTAACACCTCTCCCCCTAATATACCCGAGGAGCAGCCCCCCTCCCAGGAGTAGGGGGGATTCTAGGGGCTGCTGGGCTCACTATTTCCTGGGAAACCATTCCAACAGGAATTTGGCAAGCCAAACCATCCAAAATCTCTTCCTTTGCTATGTAATTGAGTTCCACCACACCCAGGGTCCCAACCCAAGCTCTTTGGCTCAGTTTTTTTCGGGAGCCAATTACAAGTTGACAAGTACGACTCGTCAACTTTTCCGGAAGTTGACAAGTCGACTTGTCAACTTTTGCAGAAGTTCACGAGTCGACTCGTCAACTTGTAACTGGGTTTCTCGACATTCCCGTTTTTTACATGGACCCGTGAAGTATTCTTCCCACACATGTTTCCTTGATGGATGGACATGCCCACCTATGTTTTTGCCATGTTTGCATGGGTTTCCGACATATCGGTCTCCACACCCAATTACAAACCGAAAGGTGACAAGTCGACTTGTCAACTTTTGCAGATGTTCACGAGTCGACTCGCCAACTTGTAACTGGGGTTCCCGACATTCCCGTTTTTTCTCATGGACCCGTGAAGTGTCCTTCCCACACATGTTTCCTTCATGGATGGACATGCCCACCTATGTTTTTGCCATGTTTGCTTGGGTTTCCGACATATCGGTCTCCACACCCAATTACAACATGAAAGTTGACAAGTCGACTTGTCAACATTGGCAGAAGTTTACAAGTCGACTTGTCAACATTGGCAGAAGTTGACAAGTCGACTTGTCTACTTGTAACTGGGTTTCCCCGACATTCCCGTTTTTTCACATGGACCCGTGAAGTATTGTTCCCACACATGTGTCATTGATGGAAGGACATGCCCACCCATGTTTTTGCCTTGTTCTCATGGCTTTCCGATACGTCAGTCACCAGACCGAATTACAACCCGAAAGTTGACAAGTCGACTCGTCAACTTGTAACTGTAATTTCCGACATTCCCGTTTTCTCATGGACTCGAGAAGTATAGTTCCCACGCATGTTTCCTTGATGGATGGACATCCCCACCCATTTTTTTGCCTTCTTCTCATGGCTTTCCGATACGTCGGTCCCCAGACCCAATTACAACCCAAAAGTTGACAAGTCGACTTGTCAACTTTCGCAGAACTTGACGAGTCGACTCGTCAACTTGTAACTGTAATTCCCGACATTCCCGTTTTCTCATGGACGCGAGAAGTATAGTTCCCACACATGTTTCCTTGATGGATGGACATTCCCACCCATGTTTTTGCCTTGTTCTCATGGCTTTCCGATACGTCGGTCTCGGCAACCCCGAATCATTGGTTCTCGACCATCCCGTTTTGCCATGGACCCATGGGTCATTCTTCCGTCTCATGTTTCCTTGGCGGATGGACATTCCCACCCATGTGTTTGCCTTGTTGTCATGGGTTTCCCACCATGGACCCTTTCTATATGGTAATCCGTGTTATGGTTCCCGCACATCTTTTCCCCATGTACCACGGGCCATTCTTCCCACCGAACTCTCTTCAACCAAGGGGTCCATGTCGTTCCTTGCCATGCACATGATGCAGGGGCTGTCAATGCTTGAACATCTTGGCGGTTTCAAGGGACTTAGTCATTTCTTGCTTTTTCACCTTTCTCTTGGACAAGTGCGTGGGACTTAGTCGTATGGCCGTGATGTAGATCAGAGCCTGAGCCATCTTGTGGGAGTTGAAGGGGGAGGGACGAATCCGTGCGACGTGGGGCTGGATCTCAGTGGATCGTGGCAGCAAGGCCACTCTGCCACTTACAATGCCCCGTCGCGTATTTAAGTCGTCTGCAAAGGGCACAAGCAAGGCAGCCGTGATGATGTTGGCCTAGTTGGCCGACACCACGGGGCAGCGCTGCAAGCACCATGTGGCCGACGCGACACACCTCAAGGGCGCACGCGACGAAGGCAACCATTGAGACAACCACTTCCCGTATAACGGGTAGCAGCACGCAAGCACTCGTCAATGGCACGGGTAAAACCCGTACTATTGGAAGGACAAGGCGCACTGGAGTCGGCCGAAGTACAACGGGGGGCCTCCAGGCAGTCACGAGTCCAAAACCACTCATCCGCTTCGAAGCCGCTACGGTCAAGCCGTCCAAGCATCCCGACGCGCTTGGCACGACGGGTCTACTAGAAGGACGGCGACCGAAGGTCCACAGCGTAGGGAAGTAACCAACTAGAAACGGGCCACGTTTTAGCGTTGTAACAACGCTTCCGATACCTCATGCCAACTTTCGGGTCATTCCGACACCTTCCGGTTTCGGTCCAACGTCGGGTCGTCGGCCGTGTTGCCGTTACACGGCCGAAAACGGCGGTTCATCGCCGGGGCACGCTGCCTAATACGTGCCCTGGGGGTGCTCCAACAAGCCCTCATCCTTACCCGACCTTCCCCCGGGGGCCCCCATAGAGGTAACACCTCTCCCCCTAATATACCCGAGGAGCAGCCTCCCTCCCAGGAGTAGGGGGGATTCTAGGGGCTGCTGGGCTCACTATTTCCTGGGAAACCATTCCAACAGGAATTTGGCAAGCCAAACCATCCAAAATCTCTTCCTTTGCTATGTAATTGAGTTCCACCACACCCAGGGTCCCAACCCAAGCTCTTTGGCTCAGTTTTTTTCGGGAGCCAATTACAAGTTGACAAGTCGACTCGTCAACTTTTCCGGAAGTTGACAAGTCGACTTGTCAACTTTTGCAGAAGTTGACGAGTCGACTCGTCAACTTGTAACTGGGTTTCCCGACATTCCCGTTTTCTCACATGGACCCGTGAAGTATTCTTCCCACACATGTTTCCTTGATGGATGGACATGCCCACCTATGTTTTTGCCATGTTTCCATGGGTTTCCGACATATCGGTCTCCACACCCAATTACAACCCGAAAGTTGACAAGTCGACTTGTCAACTTTTGCAGAAGTTCACGAGTCGACTCGCCAACTTGTAACTGGGGTTCCCGACATTCCCGTTTTTTCTCATGGACCCGTGAAGTGTCCTTCCCACACATGTTTCCTTCATGGATGGACATGCCCACCTATGTTTTTGCCATGTTTGCTTGGGTTTCCGACATATCGGTCTCCACACCCAATTACAACCTGAAAGTTGACAAGTCGACTTGTCAACATTGGCAGAAGTTTACAAGTCGACTTGTCAACATTGGCAGAAGTTGACAAGTCGACTTGTCTACTTGTAACTGGGTTTCCCGACATTCCCGTTTTTTCACATGGACCCGTGAAGTATCCTTCCCACACATGTTTCCTTGATGGATGGACATGCCCACCTATGCCTTTTCCATGTTTGCATGGGTTTCCGACATATCGGTCTCCACACCCAATTACAACCCGAAAGTTGACAAGTCGACTTGTCAACTTTTGCAGAAGTTGACGAGTCGACTCGTCAACTTGTAACCGGGTTTCCCGACATTCCCGTTTTTTCACATGGACCCGTGAAGTATCCTTCCCACACATGTTTCCTTGATGGATGGACATGCCCACCTATGCCTTTTCCATGTTTGCGTGGGTTTCCGACATATCGGTCTCCACACCCAATTACAACCCGAAAGTTGACAAGTCGACTTGTCAACTTTTGCAGAAGTTGACGAGTCGACTCGTCAACTTGTAACCGGGTTTCCCGACATTCCCGTTTTTTCACATGGACCCGTGAAGTATTGTTCCCACACATGTGTCATTGATGGAAGGACATGCCCACCCATGTTTTTGCCTTGTTCTCATGGCTTTCCGATACGTCAGTCACCAGACCGAATTACAACCCGAAAGTTGAAAAGTCGACTCGTCAACTTGTAACTGTAATTTCCGACATTCCCGTTTTCTCATGGACTCGAGAAGTATAGTTCCCACGCATGTTTCCTTGATGGATGGACATCCCCACCCATTTTTTTGCCTTCTTCTCATGGCTTTCCGATACGTCGGTCCCCAGACCCAATTACAACCCAAAAGTTGACAAGTCGACTTGTCAACTTTCGCAGAACTTGACGAGTCGACTCGTCAACTTGTAACTGTAATTCCCGACATTCCCGTTTTCTCATGGACGCGAGAAGTATAGTTCCCACACATGTTTCCTTGATGGATGGACATTCCCACCCATGTTTTTGCCTTGTTCTCATGGCTTTCCGATACGTCGGTCTCGGCAACCCCGAATCATTGGTTCTCGACCATCCCGTTTTGCCATGGACCCATGGGTCATTCTTCCGTCTCATGTTTCCTTGGCGGATGGACATTCCCACCCATGTGTTTGCCTTGTTGTCATGGGTTTCCCACCATGGACCCTTTCTATATGGTAATCCGTGTTATGGTTCCCGCACATCTTTTCCCCAAGTACCACGGGCCATTCTTCCCACCCAACTCTCTTCAACCAAGGGGTCCATGTCGTTCCTTGCCATGCACATGATGCAGGGGCTGTCAATGCTTGAACATCTTGGCGGTTTCAAGGGACTTAGTCATTTCTTGCTTTTTCACCTTTCTCTTGGACAAGTGCGTGGGACTTAGTCGTATGGCCGTGATGTAGATCAGAGCCTGAGCCATCTTGTGGGAGTTGAAGGGGGAGGGACGAATCCGTGCGACGTGGGGCTGGATCTCAGTGGATCGTGGCAGCAAGGCCACTCTGCCACTTACAATGCCCCGTCGCGTATTTAAGTCGTCTGCAAAGGGCACAAGCAAGGCAGCCGTGATGATGTTGGCCTAGTTGGCCGACACCACGGGGCAGCGCTGCAAGCACCATGTGGCCGACGCGACACACCTCAAGGGCGCACGCGACGAAGGCAACCATTGAGACAACCACTTCCCGTATAACGGGTAGCAGCACGCAAGCACTCGTCAATGGCACGGGTAAAACCCGTACTATTGGAAGGACAAGGCGCACTGGAGTCGGCCGAAGTACAACGGGGGGCCTCCAGGCAGTCACGAGTCCAAAACCACTCATCCGCTTCGAAGCCGCTACGGTCAAGCCGTCCAAGCATCCCGACGCGCTTGGCACGACGGGTCTACTAGAAGGACGGCGACCGAAGGTCCACAGCGCAGGGAAGTAACCAGCTAGAAACGGGCCACGTTTTAGCGTTGTAACAACGCTTCCGATACCTCATGCCAACTTTCGGGTCATTCCGACACCTTCCGGTTTCGGTCCAACGTCGGGTCGTCGGCCGTGTTGCCGTTACACGGCCGAAAACGGCGGTTCATCGCCGGGGCACGCTGCCTAATACGTGCCCTGGGGGTGCTCCAACAAGCCCTTATCCTTACCCGACCTTCCCCCGGGGGCCCCCATAGAGGTAACACCTCTCCCCCTAATATACCCGAGGAGCAGCCTCCCTCCCAGGAGTAGGGGGGATTCTAGGGGCTGCTGGGCTCACTATTTCCTGGGAAACCATTCCAACAGGAATTTGGCAAGCCAAACCATCCAAAATCTCTTCCTTTGCTATGTAATTGAGTTCCACCACACCCAGGGTCCCAACCCAAGCTCTTTGGCTCAGTTTTTTTCGGGAGCCAATTACAAGTTGACAAGTCGACTCGTCAACTTTTCCGGAAGTTGACAAGTCGACTTGTCAACTTTTGCAGAAGTTGACGAGTCGACTCGTCAACTTGTAACTGGGTTTCCCGACATTCCCGTTTTCTCACATGGACCCGTGAAGTATTCTTCCCACACATGTTTCCTTGATGGATGGACATGCCCACCTATGTTTTTGCCATGTTTCCATGGGTTTCCGACATATCGGTCTCCACACCCAATTACAACCCGAAAGTTGACAAGTCGACTTGTCAACTTTTGCAGAAGTTCACGAGTCGACTCGCCAACTTGTAACTGGGGTTCCCGACATTCCCGTTTTTTCTCATGGACCCGTGAAGTGTCCTTCCCACACATGTTTCCTTCATGGATGGACATGCCCACCTATGTTTTTGCCATGTTTGCTTGGGTTTCCGACATATCGGTCTCCACACCCAATTACAACCTGAAAGTTGACAAGTCGACTTGTCAACATTGGCAGAAGTTTACAAGTCGACTTGTCAACATTGGCAGAAGTTGACAAGTCGACTTGTCTACTTGTAACTGGGTTTCCCGACATTCCCGTTTTTTCACATGGACCCGTGAAGTATCCTTCCCACACATGTTTCCTTGATGGATGGACATGCCCACCTATGCCTTTTCCATGTTTGCATGGGTTTCCGACATATCGGTCTCCACACCCAATTACAACCCGAAAGTTGACAAGTCGACTTGTCAACTTTTGCAGAAGTTGACGAGTCGACTCGTCAACTTGTAACCGGGTTTCCCGACATTCCCGTTTTTTCACATGGACCCGTGAAGTATCCTTCCCACACATGTTTCCTTGATGGATGGACATGCCCACCTATGCCTTTTCCATGTTTGCGTGGGTTTCCGACATATCGGTCTCCACACCCAATTACAACCCGAAAGTTGACAAGTCGACTTGTCAACTTTTGCAGAAGTTGACGAGTCGACTCGTCAACTTGTAACCGGGTTTCCCGACATTCCCGTTTTTTCACATGGATGGTACCCGTGAAGTATTGTTCCCACACATGTGTCATTGATGGAAGGACATGCCCACCCATGTTTTTGCCTTGTTCTCATGGCTTTCCGATACGTCAGTCACCAGACCGAATTACAACCCGAAAGTTGACAAGTCGACTCGTCAACTTGTAACTGTAATTTCCGACATTCCCGTTTTCTCATGGACTCGAGAAGTATAGTTCCCACGCATGTTTCCTTGATGGATGGACATCCCCACCCATTTTTTTGCCTTCTTCTCATGGCTTTCCGATACGTCGGTCCCCAGACCCAATTACAACCCAAAAGTTGACAAGTCGACTTGTCAACTTTCGCAGAACTTGACGAGTCGACTCGTCAACTTGTAACTGTAATTCCCGACATTCCCGTTTTCTCATGGACGCGAGAAGTATAGTTCCCACACATGTTTCCTTGATGGATGGACATTCCCACCCATGTTTTTGCCTTGTTCTCATGGCTTTCCGATACGTCGGTCTCGGCAACCCCGAATCATTGGTTCTCGACCATCCCGTTTTGCCATGGACCCATGGGTCATTCTTCCGTCTCATGTTTCCTTGGCGGATGGACATTCCCACCCATGTGTTTGCCTTGTTGTCATGGGTTTCCCACCATGGACCCTTTCTATATGGTAATCCGTGTTATGGTTCCCGCACATCTTTTCCCCAAGTACCACGGGCCATTCTTCCCACCCAACTCTCTTCAACCAAGGGGTCCATGTCGTTCCTTGCCATGCACATGATGCAGGGGCTGTCAATGCTTGAACATCTTGGCGGTTTCAAGGGACTTAGTCATTTCTTGCTTTTTCACCTTTCTCTTGGACAAGTGCGTGGGACTTAGTCGTATGGCCGTGATGTAGATCAGAGCCTGAGCCATCTTGTGGGAGTTGAAGGGGGAGGGACGAATCCGTGCGACGTGGGGCTGGATCTCAGTGGATCGTGGCAGCAAGGCCACTCTGCCACTTACAATGCCCCGTCGCGTATTTAAGTCGTCTGCAAAGGGCACAAGCAAGGCAGCCGTGATGATGTTGGCCTAGTTGGCCGACACCACGGGGCAGCGCTGCAAGCACCATGTGGCCGACGCGACACACCTCAAGGGCGCACGCGACGAAGGCAACCATTGAGACAACCACTTCCCGTATAACGGGTAGCAGCACGCAAGCACTCGTCAATGGCACGGGTAAAACCCGTACTATTGGAAGGACAAGGCGCACTGGAGTCGGCCGAAGTACAACGGGGGGCCTCCAGGCAGTCACGAGTCCAAAACCACTCATCCGCTTCGAAGCCGCTACGGTCAAGCCGTCCAAGCATCCCGACGCGCTTGGCACGACGGGTCTACTAGAAGGACGGCGACCGAAGGTCCACAGCGCAGGGAAGTAACCAGCTAGAAACGGGCCACGTTTTAGCGTTGTAACAACGCTTCCGATACCTCATGCCAACTTTCGGGTCATTCCGACACCTTCCGGTTTCGGTCCAACGTCGGGTCGTCGGCCGTGTTGCCGTTACACGGCCGAAAACGGCGGTTCATCGCCGGGGCACGCTGCCTAATACGTGCCCTGGGGGTGCTCCAACAAGCCCTCATCCTTACCCGACCTTCCCCCGGGGGCCCCCATAGAGGTAACACCTCTCCCCCTAATATACCCGAGGAGCAGCCTCCCTCCCAGGAGTAGGGGGGATTCTAGGGGCTGCTGGGCTCACTATTTCCTGGGAAACCATTCCAACAGGAATTTGGCAAGCCAAACCATCCAAAATCTCTTCCTTTGCTATGTAATTGAGTTCCACCACACCCAGGGTCCCAACCCAAGCTCTTTGGCTCAGTTTTTTTCGGGAGCCAATTACAAGTTGACAAGTCGACTCGTCAACTTTTCCGGAAGTTGACAAGTCGACTTGTCAACTTTTGCAGAAGTTGACGAGTCGACTCGTCAACTTGTAACTGGGTTTCCCGACATTCCCGTTTTCTCACATGGACCCGTGAAGTATTCTTCCCACACATGTTTCCTTGATGGATGGACATGCCCACCTATGTTTTTGCCATGTTTCCATGGGTTTCCGACATATCGGTCTCCACACCCAATTACAACCCGAAAGTTGACAAGTCGACTTGTCAACTTTTGCAGAAGTTCACGAGTCGACTCGCCAACTTGTAACTGGGGTTCCCGACATTCCCGTTTTTTCTCATGGACCCGTGAAGTGTCCTTCCCACACATGTTTCCTTCATGGATGGACATGCCCACCTATGTTTTTGCCATGTTTGCTTGGGTTTCCGACATATCGGTCTCCACACCCAATTACAACCTGAAAGTTGACAAGTCGACTTGTCAACATTGGCAGAAGTTTACAAGTCGACTTGTCAACATTGGCAGAAGTTGACAAGTCGACTTGTCTACTTGTAACTGGGTTTCCCGACATTCCCGTTTTTTCACATGGACCCGTGAAGTATCCTTCCCACACATGTTTCCTTGATGGATGGACATGCCCACCTATGCCTTTTCCATGTTTGCATGGGTTTCCGACATATCGGTCTCCACACCCAATTACAACCCGAAAGTTGACAAGTCGACTTGTCAACTTTTGCAGAAGTTGACGAGTCGACTCGTCAACTTGTAACCGGGTTTCCCGACATTCCCGTTTTTTCACATGGACCCGTGAAGTATCCTTCCCACACATGTTTCCTTGATGGATGGACATGCCCACCTATGCCTTTTCCATGTTTGCGTGGGTTTCCGACATATCGGTCTCCACACCCAATTACAACCCGAAAGTTGACAAGTCGACTTGTCAACTTTTGCAGAAGTTGACGAGTCGACTCGTCAACTTGTAACCGGGTTTCCCGACATTCCCGTTTTTTCACATGGACCCGTGAAGTATTGTTCCCACACATGTGTCATTGATGGAAGGACATGCCCACCCATGTTTTTGCCTTGTTCTCATGGCTTTCCGATACGTCAGTCACCAGACCGAATTACAACCCGAAAGTTGACAAGTCGACTCGTCAACTTGTAACTGTAATTTCCGACATTCCCGTTTTCTCATGGACTCGAGAAGTATAGTTCCCACGCATGTTTCCTTGATGGATGGACATCCCCACCCATTTTTTTGCCTTCTTCTCATGGCTTTCCGATACGTCGGTCCCCAGACCCAATTACAACCCAAAAGTTGACAAGTCGACTTGTCAACTTTCGCAGAACTTGACGAGTCGACTCGTCAACTTGTAACTGTAATTCCCGACATTCCCGTTTTCTCATGGACGCGAGAAGTATAGTTCCCACACATGTTTCCTTGATGGATGGACATTCCCACCCATGTTTTTGCCTTGTTCTCATGGCTTTCCGATACGTCGGTCTCGGCAACCCCGAATCATTGGTTCTCGACCATCCCGTTTTGCCATGGACCCATGGGTCATTCTTCCGTCTCATGTTTCCTTGGCGGATGGACATTCCCACCCATGTGTTTGCCTTGTTGTCATGGGTTTCCCACCATGGACCCTTTCTATATGGTAATCCGTGTTATGGTTCCCGCACATCTTTTCCCCAAGTACCACGGGCCATTCTTCCCACCCAACTCTCTTCAACCAAGGGGTCCATGTCGTTCCTTGCCATGCACATGATGCAGGGGCTGTCAATGCTTGAACATCTTGGCGGTTTCAAGGGACTTAGTCATTTCTTGCTTTTTCACCTTTCTCTTGGACAAGTGCGTGGGACTTAGTCGTATGGCCGTGATGTAGATCAGAGCCTGAGCCATCTTGTGGGAGTTGAAGGGGGAGGGACGAATCCGTGCGACGTGGGGCTGGATCTCAGTGGATCGTGGCAGCAAGGCCACTCTGCCACTTACAATGCCCCGTCGCGTATTTAAGTCGTCTGCAAAGGGCACAAGCAAGGCAGCCGTGATGATGTTGGCCTAGTTGGCCGACACCACGGGGCAGCGCTGCAAGCACCATGTGGCCGACGCGACACACCTCAAGGGCGCACGCGACGAAGGCAACCATTGAGACAACCACTTCCCGTATAACGGGTAGCAGCACGCAAGCACTCGTCAATGGCACGGGTAAAACCCGTACTATTGGAAGGACAAGGCGCACTGGAGTCGGCCGAAGTACAACGGGGGGCCTCCAGGCAGTCACGAGTCCAAAACCACTCATCCGCTTCGAAGCCGCTACGGTCAAGCCGTCCAAGCATCCCGACGCGCTTGGCACGACGGGTCTACTAGAAGGACGGCGACCGAAGGTCCACAGCGCAGGGAAGTAACCAGCTAGAAACGGGCCACGTTTTAGCGTTGTAACAACGCTTCCGATACCTCATGCCAACTTTCGGGTCATTCCGACACCTTCCGGTTTCGGTCCAACGTCGGGTCGTCGGCCGTGTTGCCGTTACACGGCCGAAAACGGCGGTTCATCGCCGGGGCACGCTGCCTAATACGTGCCCTGGGGGTGCTCCAACAAGCCCTCATCCTTACCCGACCTTCCCCCGGGGGCCCCCATAGAGGTAACACCTCTCCCCCTAATATACCCGAGGAGCAGCCTCCCTCCCAGGAGTAGGGGGGATTCTAGGGGCTGCTGGGCTCACTATTTCCTGGGAAACCATTCCAACAGGAATTTGGCAAGCCAAACCATCCAAAATCTCTTCCTTTGCTATGTAATTGAGTTCCACCACACCCAGGGTCCCAACCCAAGCTCTTTGGCTCAGTTTTTTTCGGGAGCCAATTACAAGTTGACAAGTCGACTCGTCAACTTTTCCGGAAGTTGACAAGTCGACTTGTCAACTTTTGCAGAAGTTGACGAGTCGACTCGTCAACTTGTAACTGGGTTTCCCGACATTCCCGTTTTCTCACATGGACCCGTGAAGTATTCTTCCCACACATGTTTCCTTGATGGATGGACATGCCCACCTATGTTTTTGCCATGTTTCCATGGGTTTCCGACATATCGGTCTCCACACCCAATTACAACCCGAAAGTTGACAAGTCGACTTGTCAACTTTTGCAGAAGTTCACGAGTCGACTCGCCAACTTGTAACTGGGGTTCCCGACATTCCCGTTTTTTCTCATGGACCCGTGAAGTGTCCTTCCCACACATGTTTCCTTCATGGATGGACATGCCCACCTATGTTTTTGCCATGTTTGCTTGGGTTTCCGACATATCGGTCTCCACACCCAATTACAACCTGAAAGTTGACAAGTCGACTTGTCAACATTGGCAGAAGTTTACAAGTCGACTTGTCAACATTGGCAGAAGTTGACAAGTCGACTTGTCTACTTGTAACTGGGTTTCCCGACATTCCCGTTTTTTCACATGGACCCGTGAAGTATCCTTCCCACACATGTTTCCTTGATGGATGGACATGCCCACCTATGCCTTTTCCATGTTTGCATGGGTTTCCGACATATCGGTCTCCACACCCAATTACAACCCGAAAGTTGACAAGTCGACTTGTCAACTTTTGCAGAAGTTGACGAGTCGACTCGTCAACTTGTAACCGGGTTTCCCGACATTCCCGTTTTTTCACATGGACCCGTGAAGTATCCTTCCCACACATGTTTCCTTGATGGATGGACATGCCCACCTATGCCTTTTCCATGTTTGCGTGGGTTTCCGACATATCGGTCTCCACACCCAATTACAACCCGAAAGTTGACAAGTCGACTTGTCAACTTTTGCAGAAGTTGACGAGTCGACTCGTCAACTTGTAACCGGGTTTCCCGACATTCCCGTTTTTTCACATGGACCCGTGAAGTATTGTTCCCACACATGTGTCATTGATGGAAGGACATGCCCACCCATGTTTTTGCCTTGTTCTCATGGCTTTCCGATACGTCAGTCACCAGACCGAATTACAACCCGAAAGTTGACAAGTCGACTCGTCAACTTGTAACTGTAATTTCCGACATTCCCGTTTTCTCATGGACTCGAGAAGTATAGTTCCCACGCATGTTTCCTTGATGGATGGACATCCCCACCCATTTTTTTGCCTTCTTCTCATGGCTTTCCGATACGTCGGTCCCCAGACCCAATTACAACCCAAAAGTTGACAAGTCGACTTGTCAACTTTCGCAGAACTTGACGAGTCGACTCGTCAACTTGTAACTGTAATTCCCGACATTCCCGTTTTCTCATGGACGCGAGAAGTATAGTTCCCACACATGTTTCCTTGATGGATGGACATTCCCACCCATGTTTTTGCCTTGTTCTCATGGCTTTCCGATACGTCGGTCTCGGCAACCCCGAATCATTGGTTCTCGACCATCCCGTTTTGCCATGGACCCATGGGTCATTCTTCCGTCTCATGTTTCCTTGGCGGATGGACATTCCCACCCATGTGTTTGCCTTGTTGTCATGGGTTTCCCACCATGGACCCTTTCTATATGGTAATCCGTGTTATGGTTCCCGCACATCTTTTCCCCAAGTACCACGGGCCATTCTTCCCACCCAACTCTCTTCAACCAAGGGGTCCATGTCGTTCCTTGCCATGCACATGATGCAGGGGCTGTCAATGCTTGAACATCTTGGCGGTTTCAAGGGACTTAGTCATTTCTTGCTTTTTCACCTTTCTCTTGGACAAGTGCGTGGGACTTAGTCGTATGGCCGTGATGTAGATCAGAGCCTGAGCCATCTTGTGGGAGTTGAAGGGGGAGGGACGAATCCGTGCGACGTGGGGCTGGATCTCAGTGGATCGTGGCAGCAAGGCCACTCTGCCACTTACAATGCCCCGTCGCGTATTTAAGTCGTCTGCAAAGGGCACAAGCAAGGCAGCCGTGATGATGTTGGCCTAGTTGGCCGACACCACGGGGCAGCGCTGCAAGCACCATGTGGCCGACGCGACACACCTCAAGGGCGCACGCGACGAAGGCAACCATTGAGACAACCACTTCCCGTATAACGGGTAGCAGCACGCAAGCACTCGTCAATGGCACGGGTAAAACCCGTACTATTGGAAGGACAAGGCGCACTGGAGTCGGCCGAAGTACAACGGGGGGCCTCCAGGCAGTCACGAGTCCAAAACCACTCATCCGCTTCGAAGCCGCTACGGTCAAGCCGTCCAAGCATCCCGACGCGCTTGGCACGACGGGTCTACTAGAAGGACGGCGACCGAAGGTCCACAGCGCAGGGAAGTAACCAGCTAGAAACGGGCCACGTTTTAGCGTTGTAACAACGCTTCCGATACCTCATGCCAACTTTCGGGTCATTCCGACACCTTCCGGTTTCGGTCCAACGTCGGGTCGTCGGCCGTGTTGCCGTTACACGGCCGAAAACGGCGGTTCATCGCCGGGGCACGCTGCCTAATACGTGCCCTGGGGGTGCTCCAACAAGCCCTCATCCTTACCCGACCTTCCCCCGGGGGCCCCCATAGAGGTAACACCTCTCCCCCTAATATACCCGAGGAGCAGCCTCCCTCCCAGGAGTAGGGGGGATTCTAGGGGCTGCTGGGCTCACTATTTCCTGGGAAACCATTCCAACAGGAATTTGGCAAGCCAAACCATCCAAAATCTCTTCCTTTGCTATGTAATTGAGTTCCACCACACCCAGGGTCCCAACCCAAGCTCTTTGGCTCAGTTTTTTTCGGGAGCCAATTACAAGTTGACAAGTCGACTCGTCAACTTTTCCGGAAGTTGACAAGTCGACTTGTCAACTTTTGCAGAAGTTGACGAGTCGACTCGTCAACTTGTAACTGGGTTTCCCGACATTCCCGTTTTCTCACATGGACCCGTGAAGTATTCTTCCCACACATGTTTCCTTGATGGATGGACATGCCCACCTATGTTTTTGCCATGTTTCCATGGGTTTCCGACATATCGGTCTCCACACCCAATTACAACCCGAAAGTTGACAAGTCGACTTGTCAACTTTTGCAGAAGTTCACGAGTCGACTCGCCAACTTGTAACTGGGGTTCCCGACATTCCCGTTTTTTCTCATGGACCCGTGAAGTGTCCTTCCCACACATGTTTCCTTCATGGATGGACATGCCCACCTATGTTTTTGCCATGTTTGCTTGGGTTTCCGACATATCGGTCTCCACACCCAATTACAACCTGAAAGTTGACAAGTCGACTTGTCAACATTGGCAGAAGTTTACAAGTCGACTTGTCAACATTGGCAGAAGTTGACAAGTCGACTTGTCTACTTGTAACTGGGTTTCCCGACATTCCCGTTTTTTCACATGGACCCGTGAAGTATCCTTCCCACACATGTTTCCTTGATGGATGGACATGCCCACCTATGCCTTTTCCATGTTTGCATGGGTTTCCGAATACGTCAGTCACCAGACCGAATTACAACCCGAAAGTTGACAAGTCGACTCGTCAACTTGTAACTGTAATTTCCGACATTCCCGTTTTCTCATGGACTCGAGAAGTATAGTTCCCACGCATGTTTCCTTGATGGATGGACATCCCCACCCATTTTTTTGCCTTCTTCTCATGGCTTTCCGATACGTCGGTCCCCAGACCCAATTACAACCCAAAAGTTGACAAGTCGACTTGTCAACTTTCGCAGAACTTGACGAGTCGACTCGTCAACTTGTAACTGTAATTCCCGACATTCCCGTTTTCTCATGGACGCGAGAAGTATAGTTCCCACACATGTTTCCTTGATGGATGGACATTCCCACCATGTTTTTGCCTTGTTCTCATGGCTTTCCGATACGTCGGTCTCGGCAACCCCGAATCATTGGTTCTCGACCATCCCGTTTTGCCATGGACCCATGGGTCATTCTTCCGTCTCATGTTTCCTGGCGGATGGACATTCCCACCCATGTGTTGCCTTGTTGTCATGGGTTTCCCACCATGGACCCTTTCTATATGGTAATCCGTGTTATGGTTCCCGCACATCTTTTCCCCAAGTACCACGGGCCCCATTCTTCCCACCCAACTCTCTTCAACCAAGGGGTCCATGTCGTTCCTTGCCATGCACATGATGCAGGGGCTGTCAATGCTTGAACA
>RWGY01000348.1:0-14929 GCA_007726485.1 Eragrostis curvula | reverse complement strand
CTGACTAGTTGCTTCTTTTGCAAGTAAACCCAAGTTTTGGAGTGTTTTCCCACAGAAACCATTTAGTTACATCAAACACATCATAAAAGTCAAAAAGGACACCCCTCGTGTCGTTTTGACCGAATGAACATGGACTTCACCGAAACGGGTCTCGAACGGCCCCAGAACTGAACAGTTTGCTTTGTTTGCAAGTAAAACAAGTTTTTGAGTGTTTTCCCACGGAAACCATTCAATTACATCAAACACATCGTAAAAGTCAAAAAGGACACCCCTCGTGTCGTTTTGACCGAATGAACATGGACTTCACCGAAACGGGTCTCGAACGGCCCCAGAACTGAACAGTTTGCTTTGTTTGCAAGTAAACCAAGTTTTTGAGTGTTTTCCCACGAAAACCATTCAATTACATAAAACACATCAAAAAAAGTGAAAAAGAATACTCCTCGTGTCGTTTTGATCGAAACAGCATGGACTTCACCGAAACGGGTCCTGAACGGCCCCAGAACTGACCGGTTTGCTTCGTTTGCAAGTAAACCCAAGTTTTTGAGTGTTTTCCCATAGAAACCATTCAATTACATCAAACACATCATAAAAAGTGAAGAAGAACACTTCTCGGGTCGATTTGAGCGAAAGAGCATGGACTTACCAAACGGGTCCCGAAAGGCCCCAGAACTGACTAGTTTGGTTTGTTACAAGTAAACCCAAGTTTTTGAGTGTTTTCCCATAGAAACCATTCTATTACATCAAACACATCATAAAAAGTGAAAAAGAACACTTCTCGGGTCGTTTTGAGCGAAAGAGCTTGGACTTCACCGAAACGGGTCCCGAATGGCCCCAGAACTGACCAGTTTGCTTCGTTTGCAAGTAAACACAAGTTTTTGAGCTTTTTGCCATAGAAACCATTCAATTACAATAAACACATCATAAAAAGTTAAAATGAACACTCCTCGGGTCGTTTGACCGAAAGAGAATGGACTTCACCGAAACGGGTCTCGAACGGCCCCAGAACTGAACGGTTTGTTTCGTTTGCAAGTAAACACAAGTTTTTGAGTGTTTTCCCACGGAAACCATTCAATTACATAAAACACATCATAAAAAGTCAAAAAAGACACCCCTCGTGTCGTTTCGACCGAATGAGCATGGACTTCACCGAAACGGGTCTCGAACGGACCAAGAACGACCAGTTTACTTCGTTTGCAAGTAAACACAAGTTTTTGAGTGTTTGCCATGGAAACCATTCAATTACAATAATCACATCATAAAAAGTGAAAATGAACACTCCTCGGGTCGTTTTGACCAAAACAGCATGGACTTCACCGAAACGGGTCCCGAACGGCCCGAGAACTGACCGGTTTGCTTCGTTTGCAAGTAAACACCAGTTTTGGAGTGTTTCCCCATATAAACCATTCAATTACATCAAACACATGATAAAAAGTGAAAACGAACACTTCTCGGGTCGATTTGAGCGAAAGAGCATGGACTCCACCAAAACGGGTCCGAAAGGCCCCAGAACTGACCTAGTTTGCTTCGTTTGCAAGTAAACCCAAGTTTTTGAGTGTTTTCCATAGAAACCATTCAATTTCAATCAAACACATCATAAAAGTCAAAAGGACACCCCTCTTGTCGTTTGTACCGAATGAGCATGGACTTCACCGAACCGGGTCCTCGAACGGCCCTAGAACTGAACGGTTTGCTTCGTTTGCAAGTAACCCAGTTTTTGAGTGTTTTCCCATATAAAACCATTCAATTACATCAAACACATGATAAAAAGTGAAAAAGAACACGTCTCGAGTCGATTTGAGCGAAAGAGCATGGACTTCACCAAAACGGGTCCCGAAAGGCCCCAGAACTGACTAGGTTGCTTCTTTTGCAAGTAAACCCAAGTTTTGGAGTGTTTTCCCACAGAAACCATTTAGTTACATCAAACACATCATAAAAGTCAAAAAGGACACCCCTCGTGTCGTTTTGACCGAATGAACATGGACTTCACACGAACGGGTCTCGAACGGCCCCAGAAACTGAACAGTTTCTTGTTTGCAAGTAAACACAAGTTTTTGAGTGTTTCTCTCCCACGAAACCATTCAATACATCAAAACACATCGTAAATTCAAAAAGTACACCCCTCTTGTCGTTTTGACCGAATGAACATGGACTTCACACCGAAACTTTTCTCGACGGGCCCCAGAACTGACAGTTGCTTGTGTTTGCAAGTAAACTACAATTTTTTGAGTGTTTTCCCACGAAAACCATTCAATTACATAAAAACACATCAAAAAAAGTGAAAAAGAATACTCCTCGTGTCGTTTTGATCGAAACAGCATGGCTTCACCGAAACGGGTCCTGAACGGCCCCAGAACTGACCGGTTTGCTTCGTTTGCAAGTAAACCCAAGTTTTTGAGTGTTTTCCCATAGAAACCATTCAATTACATCAAACACATCATAAAAAGTGAAGAAGAACACTTCTCGGGTCGATTTGAGCGAAAGAGCATGGACTTTACCAAAACGGGTCCCGAAAAGGCCCAGAACTGACTGTTTTGGTTTGTTTACAAGTAACCAAGTTTTTGAGTGTTTCCCATAGAAAACCATTCTATTACATCAAACACATCATAAAAATTGAAAAATAAGACTTCTCGGGTCGTTTTGAGCGAAAGACTTGGACTCATCACCGAAACGTCCCGATGGCCCAGAACTGACCATTTTGCTTCGTTTGCAAGTAAACACAAGTTTTTGAGCTTTTGCCATAGAAACATTCAATTACAATAAACACATCATAAAAGTTAAAATGAACACTCCTCGGTCGTTTGACCGAAAGAGAATGGACTTCACCGAAACGGGTCTCGAACGGCCCCAGACTGAACGGTTTGTTTCGTTTGGCAAGTAAACACAAGTTTTTGAGTGTTTTCCCACGGAAAACCATTCAATTACATAAAACACATCATAAAAAGTCAAAAAAGACACCACCCTCGTGTCGTTTCGACCGAATGAGCATGGACTTCACCGAAACGGGTCTCGACGGACCAAGAACTGACCAGTTTACTCTTCGTTGCAAGTAAACACAAGTTTTTGAGTGTTTTGCCATGGAAACCATTCAATTACAATAATCACATCATAAAAAGTGAAAATGAACACTCCTCGGGTCGTTTTGACCAAAACAGCATGGACTTCACCGAAACGGGTCCCGAACGGCCCGAGAACTGACCGGTTTGCTTCTTTTGCAAGTAACACAAGTTTTGGAGTGTTTTCCCATATAAACCATTCAATTACATCAAACACATGATAAAAAGTGAAAACGAACACTTCTCGGGTCGACTTGAGCGAAAGAGCAGGACTCCACCAAAACGGGTCCGAAAGGCCCTAGAACTGACCGGTTGCTTCGTTTGCAAGTAAACCCAAGTTTTTGAGTGTTTTCCATAGAAACCATTCAATTGCATCAAACACATCATAAAAAGTCAAAAAGGACACCCCTCGTGTCGTTTTGACCGAATGAGCATGGACTTCACCGAAACGGGTCTCGACGGCCTAGAACTGACCGGTTTGCTTCGTTTGCAAGTAAACCCAAGTTTTTGAGTGTTTTCCCATATAAACCATTCAATTACATCAAACACATGATAAAAAGTGAAAAAGAACACTTCTCGAGTCGATTTGAGCGAAAGAGCATGGACTTCAACCAAAACGGGTCCCGAAAGGCCCCAGAAATGACTAGTTTGCTTCTTTTGCAAGTAAACCCAAGTTTTGGAGTGTTTTCCCACAGAAACCATTCATTTGCATCAAACACATCATAAAAGTCAAAAAGGACACCCCTCGTGTCGTTTTGACCGAATGAACATGGACTTCACCGAAACGGGTCTCGAACGGCCCCAGAACGGAACAGTTTGCTTTGTTTGCAAGTAACACAAGTTTTTGAGTGTTTTCCCATGGAAACCATTCAATTACATCAAACACATCAAAAAAAGTGAAAAGAACACTCCTCGTGTCGTTTTGACCGAAACAGCATGGACTTCACCGAAACGGGTCCTGAACGGCCCCAGAACTGACCGGTTTGCTTCGTTTGCAAGTAAACCCAAGTTTTTGAGCTTTTTGCCATAGAAACCATTCAATTACAATAAACACATCGTAAAAAGTTAAAATGAACACTCCTCGGGTCGTTTGACCGAAAGAGAATGGACTTCACCGAAACGGGTCTCGAACGGCCCCAGAACTGAACGGTTTGTTTCGTTTGCAAGTAAACACAAGTTTTTGAGTGTTTTCCCACGGAAACCATTCAATTACATAAAACACATCATAAAAAGTCAAAAAAGACACCCCTCGTGTCGTTTCGACCGAATGAGCATGGACTTCACCGAAACGGGTCTCGAACGGACCAAGAACCGACCAGTTTTACTTCGTTGCAAGTAAACACAAGTTTTTGAGTGTTTTGCCATGGAAACCATTCAATTACAATAATCACATCATAAAAAGTGAAAATGAACACTCCTCGGGTTGTTTTGACCAAAACAGCATGGACTTCACCGAAACGGGTCCCGAACGGCCCGAGAACTGACCGTTTGCTTCGTTTGCAAGTAAACACCAGTTTTGGAGTGTTTCCCCATATAAACCATTCATTACATCAAACACATGATAAAAGTGAAAACGAACACTTCTCGGGTCGATTTGAGCGAAAGAGCATGGACTCCACCAAAACGGGTCCCGAAAGGCCCCAGAACTGACTAGTTTGCTTCGTTTGCAAGTAAACCCAAGTTTTTGAGTGTTTTCCCATGGAAACCATTCAATTACATCAAACACATCGTAAAAAGTCAAAAAGGACACCCCTTGTGTCGTTTTGACCGAATGAGCATGGACTTCACCGAAACGGGTCTCGAACGGCCCTAGAACTGAACGGTTTGCTTCGTTTGCAAGTAAACCCAAGTTTTTGAGTGTTTTCCCATATAAACCATTCAATTACATCAAACACATGATAAAAAGTGAAAAAGAACACGTCTCGAGTCGATTTGAGCGAAAGAGCATGGACTTCACCAAAACGGGTCCCGAAAGGCCCCAGAACTGACTAGTTTGCTTCTTTTGCAAGTAAACCCAAGTTTTGGAGTGTTTTCCCACAGAAACCATTTAGTTACAATCAAACACATCATAAAAGTCAAAAAGGACAACCCTCGTGTCGTTTTGACCGAATGACATGGACATTCACCGAAACGGGTCTCGAACGGCCCCAGAACTGAACAGTTTGCTTTGTTTGCAAGTAAACACAGTTTTTGAGTGTTTTCCCACGGAAAACCATTCAATTACATCAAACACATCGTAAAAGTCAAAAAGGACACCCCTCGTGTCGTTTTGACCGAATGAACATGGACTTCACCGAAACGGGTCTCGAACGGCCCCAGAACTGAAACAGTTTGCTTTGTTGCAAGTAAACACAAGTTTTTGAGTGTTTTCCCACGAAAACCATTCAATTACATAAACACATCAAAAAAAGTGAAAAAAGAATACTCCTCGTGTCGTTTTGATCGAAACAGCATGGACTTCACCGAAACGGGTCCTGAACGGCCCCAGAACTGACCGGTTTGCTTCGTTTGCAAGTAAACCCAAGTTTTTGAGTGTTTTCCCATAGAAACCATTCAATTACATCAAACACATCATAAAAAGTGAAGAAGAACACTTCTCGGGTCGATTTGAGCGAAAGAGCATGGACTTTACCAAAACGGGTCCCGAAAGGCCCCAGAACTGACTAGTTTGGTTTGTTTACAAGTAAACCCAAGTTTTTGAGTGTTTTCCATAGAAACCATTCTATTACATCAAACACATCATAAAAAGTGAAAAGAACACTTCTCGGGTCGTTTTGAGCGAAAGAGCTTGGACTTCACCGAAACGGGTCCCGAATGGCCCCAAGAACTGACCAGTTTGCTTCGTTTGCAAGTAAACACAAGTTTTGAGCTTTTGCCATAGAAAACCATTCAATTACAATAAACACATCATAAAAAGTTAAAATGAACACTCCTCGGGTCGTTTGACCGAAAGAGAATGGACTTATCACCGAAAAAACGGTCTCGAACGGCCCCAGAACTGTAACGGTTTGTTTCGTTTGCAAGTAAACACAAGTTTTTGAGTGTTTCCCACGGAAACCATCAATTACTATAAAACACATCATAAAAAGTCAAAAAGACAACCCCTCGTGTCGTTTCGACCGAATGAGCATGGACTTCACCGAAACGGGTCTCGAACGGACCAAGAACCGACCAGTTTACTTTCGTTTGCAAGGTAAACACAAGTTTTTGAGTGTTTTGCCATGGAAACCATTCAATTACAATAATCACATCATAAAAAGTGAAAATGAACACTCCTCGGGTCGTTTTGACCAAAACAGCATGGACTTCAACGAAACGGGTCCCGAACGGCCCGAGGAGAACTGACCGGTTTGCTCGTTTGCAAGAAAACACAAGTTTTGGAGTGTTTCCCCATATAACCATTTCAATAAATCAAACACATGATAAAAAGTGAAAACGAACACTTCTCGGGTCGTACTTTGAGCGAAAGAGCTATGCGACTCCACCAAAACGTGTCCCGAAAGGCCCCAGAACTGACCGGTTTGCTTCGTTTGCAAGTAAACCCCAGTTTTTGAGGTTTTTTCCCATAGAAAACCATTCAATTGCATCAAACACATCATAAAAGTCAAAAAGGACACCCCTCGTGTCGTTTTGACCGAATGAGCATGGACTTCACCGAAACGGGTCTCGAACGGCCCTAGAACTGAACGGTTTGCTTCGTTTTGCCAAGTAAACCCCAAGTTTTTGAGTGTTTTCCCATATAAACCATTCAATTACACAAACACATGATAAAAGTGAAAAGAACACTTCTCGAGTCGATTTGAGCGAAAGAGCATGGACTTCACCAAACGGGTCCGAAAAGGCCCCAGGAATTGACTAGTTGCTTCTTTTGCAAGTAAACCCAAGTTTTGGAGTGTTTTCCCACAGAAACATTAGTTCATCAAACACATCATAAAAGTCAAAAAGGACACCCCTCGTGTCGTTTTGACCGAATGAACATGGACTTCACCGAAACGGGTCTCGAACGGCCCCAGAACGGAACAGTTTGCTTTGTTTGCAAGTAAACACAAGTTTTTGAGTGTTTTCCCATGGAAACCATTCAATTACATCAAACACATCAAAAAAAGTGAAAAAGAACACTCCTCGTGTCGTTTTGACCGAAACAGCATGGACTTCACCGAAACGGGTCCTGAACGGCCCCAGAACTGACCGGTTTGCTTCGTTTGCAAGTAAACCCAAGTTTTTGAGTGTTTTCCATAGAAACCATTCAATACATCACACGTCATAAAAAGTGAAGAAAACACTCTCGGGTCGTTTGACGAAAGAGATGGACTTCACCAAACGGGTCCGAACGGCCCCAGAACTGACTAGTTTGGTTTGTTTACAAGTAAACCCAAGTTTTTGAGTGTTTTCCCATAGAAACCATTCATTACATAAAACACATCATAAAAATAAAAAGAACACTTCTCGGGTCGTTTTGACGAAAGAGCTGGACTTCACCGAAACGGGTCCCGAACGGCCAGAACTGACCAGTTTGCTTCGTTTGCAAGTAAACACAAGTTTTTGAGCTTTTTGCCATAGAAACCATTCAATTACAATAAACACATCATAAAAAGTTAAAATGAACACTCCTCGGGTCGTTTGACCGAAAGAGAATGGACTTCACCGAAACGGGTCTCGAACGGCCCCAGAACTGAACGGTTTGTTTCGTTTGCAAGTAAACACAAGTTTTTGAGTGTTTTCCCACGGAAACCATTCAATTACATAAACACATCATAAAAAGTCAAAAAGACACCCCTCGTGTCGTTTCGACGAATGAGCATGGACTTCACACCGAAACGGGTCTCGAACGGACCAAGAACCGACCAGTTTACTTCGTTTGCAAGTAAACACAAGTTTTTGAGTGTTTTGCCATGGAAACCATTCAATTACATAATCACATCATAAAAGTGAAAATGAACACTCCTCGGTCGTTTTGACCAAAGCATGGACTTCACCGAAACGGGTCCCGAACGGCCCGAGAACTGACCGGTTGCTTCGTTTGCAAGTAACACCAGTTTTGGAGTGTTTTCCCCATATAAACCATTCAATTACATCAACACATGATAAAAGTGAAAACGAACACTTCTCGGGTCGATTTGAGCGAAAGAGCATGGACTCCACCAAAACGGGTCCCGAAAGCCCCAGAACTGACCGGTTTGCTTCGTTTGCAAGTAAACCCAAGTTTTTGAGTGTTTTCCCATAGAAACCATTCAATTGCATCAAAACACATCATAAAAAGTCAAAAAGGACACCCCTCGTGTCGTTTGACCGAATGAGCATGGACTTCACCGAACGGGTCCTCGACGGCCCTAGAACTGAACGGTTTGCTTCGTTTGCAAGTAAACCCAGTTTTTGAGTGTTTTCCCATATAAACCATTCAATTACATCAACACATGATAAAAAAGTGAAAAAGAACAAGTCCTCGAGTCGATTTGAGCGAAAGAGCATGGACTTCACCAAAACGGGTCCGAAAGGCCCCAGAACTGACTAGTTTGCTTCTTTTGCAAGTAAACCCAAGTTTTGGAGTGTTTTCCCACAAAACCATTTAGTTACATCAAACACATCATAAAAGTCAAAAGGACACCCCTCGTGTCGTTTTGACCGAATGAACATGGACTTCACCGAAACGGGTCTCGAACGGCCCCAGAACTGAACAGTTTGCTTTGTTTGCAAGTAAACACAAGTTTTTGAGTGTTTTCCCACGGAAACCATTCAATTACATCAAACACATCGTAAAAGTCAAAAGGACACCCTCGTGTCGTTTTGACCGAATGAACATGGACTTCACCGAAACGGGTCTCGAACGGCCCCAGAACTGAACAGTTTGCTTTGTTTGCAAGTAAACACAAGTTTTTGAGTGTTTTCCCACGAAACCATTCAATTACATAAACACATCAAAAAGTGAAAAAATACTCCTCGTGTCGTTTTGATCGAAACAGCATGGACTTCACCGAAACGGGTCCTGAACGGCCCCAGAACTGACGGTTTTGCTTCGTTTGCAAGTAAACCCAAGTTTTTGAGTGTTTTCCCATAGAAACCATTCAATTACATCAAACACATCATAAAAAGTGAAGAAGAACACTCTCTCGGGTCGATTTGAGCGAAAGAGCATGGACTTTACCAAAACGGGTCCCGAAAGGCCCCAGAACTGACTAGTTTGGTTTTGTTTACAAGTAAACCCAAGTTTTTGAGTGTTTTCCCATAGAAACCATTCTTTACAATAAAACACATCATAAAAGTGAAAAGACACTCTCGTCGTTTTGAGCGAAGAGCTGGACTTCACCGAAACGGGTCCGAATGGCCCCAGAACTGACCAGTTTGCTTCGTTTGCAAGTAAACACAAGTTTTTGAGCTTTTTCCATAGAACCATTCAATTACATAAACACATCATAAAAAGTTAAAATGAACACTCCTCGGGTCGTTTGACCGAAAGAGAATGGACTCACCGAAACGGGTCTCGAACGGCCCCAAACTGAACGGTTTGTTTCGTTTGCAAGTAAACACAAGTTTTTGAGTGTTTTCCCACGGAAACCATTCAATTACATAAAACCATCATAAAAAGTCAAAAAGACACCCCTCGTGTCGTTTCGACCGAATGAGCATGGACTTCACCGAAACGGGTCTCGAACGGACCAAGAACTGACCAGTTTACTTCGTTTGCAAGTAAACACAAGTTTTTGAGTGTTTTGCCATGGAAACCATTCAATTACAATAATCACATCATAAAAAGTGAAATGAACACTCCTCGGGTCGTTTTGACCAAAACAGCATGGACTTCACACGAAACGGGTCCCGAACGGCCCGAAACTGACCGTTTGCTTCGTTTGCAAGTAAACACAAGTTTTGGAGTGTTTTCCCCATATAAACCATTCAATTACATCAACACATGAAAAAAGTGAAAACGAACACTTCCTCGGGTCGACTTGAGCGAAAGAGCATGGACTCCACCAAAACGGGTCCCGAAAGGCCCTAGAACTGACCGGTTTGCTTCGTTGCAAGTAAACCCAAGGTTTTGA
Organism: Eragrostis curvula; assembly: GCA_007726485.1. Classification (NCBI taxonomy): domain Eukaryota; kingdom Viridiplantae; phylum Streptophyta; class Magnoliopsida; order Poales; family Poaceae; genus Eragrostis; species Eragrostis curvula. Next base: position 4,839 of record RWGY01000348.1, on the reverse strand, counting down.
GTGTTTCCAATAGAAACCCATTTCAATTGCATCAAACACATCATAAAAAGTCAAAAAGGGACACCCCTCGTGTCGTTTTGACCGAATGAGCATGGACTCACCAAAACCGGGTCCCGAAAGGCCCTAGAACTGACCGGTTTTGCTCGTTTGCAAGTAAACCCAAGTTTTTGAGTGTCTTCCCCTATCAACCATTCAATTACATCAAACCACATGATAACAAGTGAAAAAGACACTTTCTCGAGTCGATTTGAGCGAAGCGCATGGACTCACCAAAACGGGTCCCGAAAGGCCCCAGAATGGACTAGTTTGCTTCTTTTGCAAGTAAACCCAAGTTTTGGAGTGTTTTCCCACAGAAACCCATTCATTTGCAATCAACACATCATAAAAAGCTCAAAAGGACACCCCTCGTGTCGTTTTTGACTCTGACTGAACATGGACTTCACCGAAACGGGTCTCGAACGGCCCCAGAACGGAACAGTTTGCTTTGTTTGCAAGTAAACACAAGTTTTTGAGTGTTTTCCCATGGAAACCATTCAATTACATCAAACACATCAAAAAAAGTGAAAAAGAACACTCCTCGTGTCGTTTTGACCGAAACAGCATGGACTTCACCGAAACGGGTCCTGAACGGCCCCAGAACTGACCGGTTTGCTTCGTTTGCAAGTAAACCCAAGTTTTTGAGCTTTTTGCCATAGAAACCATTCAATTACAATAAACACATCGTAAAAAGTTAAAATGAACACTCCTCGGGTCGTTTGACCGAAAGAGAATGGACTTCACCGAAACGGGTCTCGAACGGCCCCAGAACTGAACGGTTTGTTTCGTTTGCAAGTAAACACAAGTTTTTGAGTGTTTTCCCACGGAAACCATTCAATTACATAAAACACATCATAAAAAGTCAAAAAAGACACCCCTCGTGTCGTTTCGACCGAATGAGCATGGACTTCACCGAAACGGGTCTCGAACGGACCAAGAACCGACCAGTTTTACTTCGTTTGCAAGTAAACACAAGTTTTTGAGTGTTTTTGCCATGGAAACCATTCAATTACAATAATCACATCATAAAAAGTGAAAATGAACACTCCTCGGGTCGTTTTGACCAAAACAGCATGGACTTCACCGAAACGGGTCCCGAACGGCCCGAGAACTGACCGGTTTGCTTCGTTTGCAAGTAAACACCAGTTTTGGAGTGTTTCCCCATATAAACCATTCAATTACATCAAACACATGATAAAAAGTGAAAACGAACACTTCTCGGTCGATTTGAGCGAAAGAGCATGGACTCCACCAAAACGGGTCCCGAAAGGCCCCAGAACTGACTAGTTTGCTTCGTTTGCAAGTAAACCCAAGTTTTTGAGTGTTTTCCCATGGAAACCATTCAATTACATCAAACACATCATAAAAAGTCAAAAAGGACACCCCTTGTGTCGTTTTGACCGAATGAGCATGGACTTCACCGAAACGGGTCTCGAACGGCCCTAGAACTGAACGGTTTGCTTCGTTTGCAAGTAAACCCAAGTTTTTGAGTGTTTTCCCATATAAACCATTCAATTACATCAAAACACATGATAAAAAGTGAAAAAGAACACGTCTCGAGTCGATTTTGAGCGAAAGAGCATGGACTCACCAAACGGGTCCCGAAAGGCCCCAGAACTGACTAGTTTGCTTCTTTTGCAAGTAAACCCAAGTTTTGGAGTGTTTTCCCACAGAAACCATTTAGTTACATCAAACACATCATAAAAGTCAAAAAGGACACCCCTCGTGTCGTTTTGACCGACATGAACATGGACTTCACCGAAACGGGTCTCGAACGGCCCAGAACTGAACAGTTTGCTTTGTTTGCAAGTAAACACAAGTTTTTGAGTGTTTTCCCACGGAAACCATTCAATTACATCAAACACATCGTAAAAGTCAAAAAGGACACCCCTCGTGTCGTTTTGACCGAATGAACATGGACTTCACCGAAACGGGTCTCGAACGGCCCCAGAACTGAACAGTTTGCTTTGTTGCAAGTAAACACAAGTTTTTGAGTGTTTTCCACGAAAACCATTCAATTACATAAAACACATCAAAAAAGTGAAAAAGAATACTCCTCGTTGTCGTTTTGATCGAAACAGCAGGGACTTCACCGAAACGGGTCCTGAACGGCCCCAGAACTGACCGGTTTGCTTCGTTTGCAAGTAACCCAAGTTTTTGAGTGTTTTCCCATAGAAACCATTCAATTACATCAAACACATCATAAAAAGTGAAGAAGAACACTTCTCGGGTCGATTGAGCGAAAGAGCATGGACTTTACCCAAAACGGGTCCCGAAAGCCCCAGAACTGACTAGTTTGGTTTGTTTACAAGTAACCCAAGTTTTTGAGTGTTTCCCATAGAAACCATTCTATTACATAAAACACATCATAAAAAGTGAAAAAGAACACTTCTCGGGTCGTTTTGAGCGAAAGAGCTTGGACTTCACCGAAACGGGTCCCGAATGGCCCCAGAACTGACCAGTTGCTTCGTTTGCAAGTAAACACAAGTTTTTGAGCTTTTTGCCATAGAAACCATTCAATTACAATAAACACATCATAAAAAGTTAAAATGACACTCCTCGGGTCGTTTGACGAAAGAGAATGGACTTCCCGAAACGGGTCTCGAACGGCCCCAGAACTGAACGGTTTGTTTCGTTTGCAAGTAAACACAAGTTTTTGAGTGTTTTCCCACGGAAACCATTCAATTACATAAAAAACATCATAAAAGTCAAAAAAGACACCCCTCGTGTCGTTTCGACCGAATGAGCATGGACTTCACCGAAACGGGTCTCGAACGGACCAAGAACGACCAGTTTACTTCGTTTGCAAGTAAACACAAGTTTTTGAGTGTTTTGCCATTGGAAACCATTCAATTACAATAATCACATCATAAAAAGTGAAAATGAACACTCCTCGGGTCAGTTTTGACCAAAACAGCATGGACTTACCGAAACGGGTCCCGAACGGCACGAGAACTGACCGGTTTGCTTCGTTTGCAAGTAAACACAAGTTTGGAGTGTTTCCCCATATAAACCATTCATACATCAAACACATGATAAAAAGTGAAAACGAACACTTCTCGGGTCGATTTGAGCGAAAGAGCATGGACTCCACCCAAAACGGGTCCCGAAAGGCCCTAGAACTGACTAGTTTGCTTCGTTTGAAGTAAACCCAAGTTTTTGAGTGTTTTCCCATAGAAACCATTCAATTACATCAAACACATCATTAAAAGTCAAAAGGACACCACTAGTGTCGTTTTGACCGAATGAGCATGGACTTCACCGAAAGGGTCTCGAACGGCCCTAGAACTGAACGGTTTGCTTCGTTTGCAAGTAAACCCAAGTTTTGAGTGTTTTCCCATATAAACCATTCAATTACATCAAACACATGATAAAAGTGAAAAAGCACACTTCTCGAGTCGATTTAAGCGAAAAGAGCATGACTTCACCAAAACGGGGTCCCGAAAGGCCCAGAATTGACTAGTTTGCTTCTTTTGCAAGTAACCCAAGTTTTGGAGGTTTTCCCACAGAAACCATTCATTTGCATCAAACACATCATAAAAAGTCAAAAAGGACACCCCTCGTGTCGTTTTGACCGAATGAACATGGACTTCACCGAAACGGGTCTCGAACGGCCCCAGAACGGAACAGTTTGCTTTGTTTGCAAGTAAACACAAGTTTTTGAGTGTTTTCCCATGGAAACCATTCAATTACATCAAACACATCAAAAAAAGTGAAAAAGAACACTCCTCGTGTCGTTTTGACCGAAACAGCATGGACTTCACCGAAACGGGTCCTGAACGGCCCCAGAACTGACCGGTTTGCTTCGTTTGCAAGTAAACCCAAGTTTTTGAGCTTTTTGCCATAGAAACCATTCAATTACAATAAACACATCGTAAAAAGTTAAAATGAACACTCCTCGGGTCGTTTGACCGAAAGAGAATGGACTTCACCGAAACGGGTCTCGAACGGCCCCAGAACTGAACGGTTTGTTTCGTTTGCAAGTAAACACAAGTTTTTGAGTGTTTTCCCACGGAAACCATTCAATTACATAAAACACATCATAAAAAGTCAAAAAAGACACCCCTCGTGTCGTTTCGACCGAATGAGCATGGACTTCACCGAAACGGGTCTCGAACGGACCAAGAACCGACCAGTTTACTTCGTTTGCAAGTAAACACAAGTTTTTGAGTGTTTTGCCATGGAAACCATTCAATTACAATAATCACATCATAAAAAGTGAAAATGAACACTCCTCGGGTCGTTTTGACCAAAACAGCATGGACTTCACCGAAACGGGTCCCGAACGGCCCGAGAACTGACCGGTTTGCTTCGTTTGCAAGTAAACACCAGTTTTGGAGTGTTTCCCCATATAAACCATTCAATTACATCAAACACATGATAAAAAGTGAAAACGAACACTTCTCGGGTCGATTTGAGCGAAAGAGCATGGACTCCACCAAAACGGGTCCCGAAAGGCCCCAGAACTGACCGGTTTGCTTCGTTTGCAAGTAAACCCAAGTTTTGAGTGTTTTCCCATAGAAACCATTCAATTGCATCAAACACATCATAAAAGTCAAAAGGACACCCCTCGTGTCGTTTTGACCGAATGAGCATGGACTTCACCGAAACGGGTCTCGAACGGCCCTAGAACTGAACGGTTTGCTTCGTTTGCAAGTAAACCCAAGTTTTGAGTGTTTTTCCCATATAAACCATTCAATTACATCAAACACATGATAAAAAGTGAAAAAAAGAACACTTCTCGAGTCGATTTGAGCGAAAGAGCATGGACTTCACCAAAACGGGTCCCGAAAGGCCCCAGAA